>JAAAKE020119784.1:0-15578 GCA_010014785.2 Anisolabis maritima | reverse complement strand
TCGCTCTGAGGTCCAGGGCGGGCTTGGTTGGGGGTTGTGTTGTTAGTGTTTTGTTTGGGTTGACTTCGAGGCCTCAACAATCAACGCGAGCCATCCCGGAAAACATTATTCCACCAACCTTCCAGAACATATATATATATTAGCATTTGCAAAAATAATTTGCTAATTTGATTTAATCATTTTTTTAGGAGACTTGATATTAAAATCGACCCTCCTCAAGAAGAGTTTGTTTTGAGAGAGATGATTAATTCACCCTCAGAAATAATGAGCATTGAGAGATCTTCTCTTTTTCCTTTACCTAAGGATCTACATCCGACTCCTGATTTGGGGAGCAGAGAGTAAGTATTTTACTAAGGTATTTAAATGTGAAGATATGGGATGCCAAATAAATATTTATGGGGGTCATCTTGAAGACCAAAAACTTCGATGACCAAATTAAGGCACTAACTAGAATAACCCGTGCTACCTAATACGCCAATTAACAGAGAAACTAAAAATATCAAAAACTTCATTCCAATAGCATTTAGTGCGACATATCAAAATTTTAACCTTGATTTTTGAGTTCCGGGTGACCCCATATTTTTTCATCTGAACTCTAGTGAACTAATTGTTTGAAGACCACTATTACATATTGTTTTTTCGGAAATTTAATATTTTTTTTTTTTAGATCTCGTGAAATAATTTTTTTATCAGAAGATGAAAGCTCAACTTCAAGGTAAATATAAATATATCTGTATCATGAAATAAGACAGCTTTCTAAGTTGTCATCCATCCATCTTGTGAATAAAAGGAAAGATAATAAGATAAAAGACTAATATTGAGGCTCTTCTTCTTATAATTTAAAATAAAGAAAAAAGGAAAATAGGCTGCTCATTTTCATCTTTATTTTCGGTTTGAATGAAAAGAGAATTACTTAGCTTATTTATTAAACCCAATTCTGAGAGGAATTTATATATACATAAATTTCCAAATTATGGAGAAATTAAAAATAATTTTTTAAATTTTTAAAAATATACAAAGACCATATTTATAAAAGTAATCCTTAGCTTAAATGGGAAAAATAGAAAGTGTCTAATATTAATATCATAGAATACCCACATAAAATGGTGAAATTTTTTAAAGATTGTCTTAATTTATTCACATACAGTTCAATTATTATTATTTTTTTAATTGCAGTGAATCCCTTCCTGATGAAGATACAATGAGAAACGAATCTAGAAGAACCAGGTAAATACCGCAAATCACTCACTCCTTTCTTTTAAATTTAAACATCTTAGTACAAGGACACTTGTTTTAATATATTTTATATTTCCACCAATAAAATTTATATATCTTTTTTCGACTTTATTGAATGGAATTAATATTAGAAACAAGTTTCTCGTCCGATACTTAGGCCATTACAAATTGCGCCCTTTGTGCCTTTACTGGGAGTGAAATTATCTCCTACTTTCCTAGAGAGACTTTGACAAAGTTGAATAATTTTTGCTGCAAACGGGACACGAACCCGAGTTGTGTTGCAACTTTTTTTTTAAAGTCTTTTTCGACATCTAAGGCTATTTAGACTTCGTTCATATTTATTTAAATTATTTGGTATTCAAATCCGTAATCTGCATCTTAACCGCTTATCATCTCCTCTTTCGGGCTTATTAAATTTTTGATAAATATTTGTAAATAATAATTCATTCCCTTAAAAGATTGTCCCTAGTAAATTCATCCATTATATAATTGATTTTTTTATAATATATATGTATACGAGGATATTCAGTAGAATTTTATATACATGAAAAATTTCTATGATGTGTGTAAAATTATATAAAAATTTTTAAATAGTCTGCTTAACCAATGGAAACAAAATTTTAAATATAAATCTTCACGATGAGATGGGTGGCTGTACACAGATCAGAGATATGTGAAAAGAGAGGAATTCAGCCAGTAGGGTAGCCTCTATCGAAATAAAACTCCCAAAATATGAAACGTTTCGGCTTTAATTAGATAAAGCCATTATCAGTCATTAGAGAGTATATGCAGATTCAATGTATAAGACATTAAAATCGCAGATAGAATTGTTGCATTTTACAAAAATATATATAACATATATAAAGTATCTTCGCCATATCAGTGCTGATGAGCATTATTATATCTATGTACACTTTATATATGTTATATATATTTTTATGTATTGAAATATACAACTCTATCTGCGATTTTATTGTCTTATACATTGAATCTGCATATACTGTAAGTTATTATTTTAAATTTATTTTGTAAAGTTGTTGTGTTTTTTAATTTTATTGCTCATTTCAGCTCTAATGATTGATGATGGCATTATATAATTAAAGCCGAACGTTTCATATTTTGAGAGTCTTATTTCGATAGAGGCTACCCTACTGGCTGACTTCCTCCTTTTTCACATATCTCTGATTTTAAATATAAGCCTTTAATTAGAGACCAAAAGCAAATATCAACTTTTAGTATGGAGTCCTAGCAGAAATAAAATTCAAAATTTTTCAGAAAATTATTTATTAAATATATTTTTTAACGTTAATAAAACATGTAAATTTATAATTTATGAAAAATTGAAATTTTTACTTTGCTATCTATTTTAGAAATTTCCGTAAAAGAATTAAAAAGGATTTGAAACGAGAATTTAAGAGAGCAAAGAGAGAGAAAATTCAAATAACGTTAAACCCTCCAAAGGGATATACGAATCAAGTCCATTATGGACAAATATTATCAAGTAAGTCTATAAATTTAATAAATTTTAATAATTAGTTTATAAAGAAAAATATTAAATTTATTAATATTTTTTTTGTTCTTAAAGCAATTTTCCTTTCTTTTTAATATATTTATTTATCCTCAACGAAAGTTCAGTCAATATTTGGATCATCTTTGGGCATAACAAGGACATAAGACAGTCAAGAAAAAAAAAATTGGTTTAATTTTCTAATTTAATTTCGGTCACAATCGTTATCTTCTTCGAGACGGTACCATTATATTGTTAGAGGATTGTTATTTATTCATTAAAAATCTCTTCATCGAATTGTCCTAACAACATACATTCATTGCTCTCAGCTTGTCAGCTATAATCATTTAAAATCATTTTAATGAGTGGACCTGATGAACTGTGTTGGAATTGTTATTATATATTCAATGAAGAGATTTGTTTTTAAATGTATAACATTATGCACCAACACCTAGCTGCACGTTATAGTTCAGAAAGTAACTTTCATGAGGTCATACTGGGGTGGGTACCGTTTCCTTCCCCATATAGAGATAGAATTGGATCAACTTTTCTCACGAGGTGGATTTGCACCTGGATTGGTTTCAAATTCGGATTCAAATTGTTAACTGCTTTATCTCTTCAGCTAATGACTTCTTCCTTTGTCAATAAAGAAGAAGACTTAGTAATGCCTCCCTATTATTAGCTCACTGGACTTATTCAAGTACAACTTGGTTATTTTCCGCTGCTAATCGAGTCATTTTTTTTCTTCGGCCCTTTTAAATTTACATATAGCGTAGTACATAAAAAAACTTTGGGAACTACTGACAATGTTGTCCCAATCTGTAGACATAAGATTGCCGCAGGACTTAATGGATGGAACAAAATTTAATAGATAAACTTTTAATAAAGGAATATTAACTTTTAGTAAGAATCTATCCAGCTGAAGTGGAATTCTAACTTGAAAAATCAAAATATTTCTTCAACAATTTACTTTAACGAAATAATACCCATTTACATAAAATTAATTGTTCCAATGTTTCTCAATTAGAAAAATGATTGTTAAAGGAGTAATTTGAATTCAGGAAAGAAGGAGATTCAGCCAGAAAAGAAAGCAAAAATATGTTTATTTTCGGACGTGAGTCACAACTTTCTTAGGTGATTTTAACAATTTTTGATTTTAATCAAGTATGTGGCTCGCGTCTGAAACGAACAAAAATAAACATATTTTTGTTTGCTCTCTTAGATAATTTCCTTTCTTAAAGACAAAACATCTCCAACACTTATTTTGATTTTTCGTGATAAATTTAACATGAAATTCCACTTCGGCTGGATCTATTTGTCTTCTTAAATGTGTTATAGGAAAGTCTCGTGACACTATCTTTTATGAATAAAATGTGTCAATGAAAAAATTCTTAATTGTTTATTACAATAATTTATTTTTAGGATTCATCAATAGAGTTCCAGATGCAGAGGTCTTGATGCCAACAAATAATAACGAAGATCAATCCAATTAAAATGACTTTTAAATACTTTTATTTATATTTTTTTTTTTAATTTTGAAATTTACAATTACATTGTTAATATAAGTTTATTTATAACACGTTTTCCAAATATATCAAATGGAGAAAAAAACCAGCTGCTTTCAGTCCATTGAAATAAACGCGAAGTAGTAAGGTGGCTGTTGTATTTAACAATGGAAGAAGGAGCAGGCAGCCAGGTGAGAAGTCTCTACGATAAACTTGAGAGTCTGCTGCCTGCTCCTTCCTATATTGACAATAAAAAAACTTTAATACAAATATTTCGAATTGTCTACGCATCCTCAATGTAGATAAATTTTTATATGGACTATTGTCTTAATTAATAAATACACGAACATAAATATCTGGAGCGATTGACATTGAAAAAAAATAAGATTCAAAAGCCTGCTTATTCCCAATCGATATCACCTGCTCTGGATATTTATGTTCGTGTATTTATTAATTAAGACAATAGTCCATATAAAAATTTATCTACATTGAGGATGCCTAGACAAATCGAAATATTTGCATTAAAGTTTCAATGGACTGAAAGCAGCTGGTTTTTTCCACATCATATATAGTTCATTTTTCTTAAGAAAGTAATAAATTTATACTAATAAAATATAGAGTTTCTGTCATTGCTGGACATTTTTTCGATTTGAAATCTTTTATTATTTCTAGACATGAGATAACTTGGCCTGAAGTATTTTACTTATGCATTTTTTCCCAATTTTCTCAAAACATGCTCTTACGAATTTGATTAAAATTCATAACTCGATAATTTTTTAGATGATCTTTGAAATGTATTAATTCCTCTCCCTCTCCTCCCTCAAAAAAAAAAAAAAAAAAAAAAAAAAAAAAAAAAAATGGTCACTTTTTTGAGTTTTTAGTTTGTTTTTTTTTTCATATTTTCTCATAAACCACTATAACTTTAAAATTGATTAAATTGGCTGAACGTGTCTCCACTTGTAATAAATTAGACAAACTTTAGGATGTATTAATCATTTTCTATCTCAGAATAGAATGGGTCCTTCAATTTGAGATTTTAAGTATTTCATAGAAAAGAAATTGGTTGCCATGACATCAAAATATAAATTTTTTTAAATACTCAACCGGCGGCTCTGGTTGGATAAAAGACCAACAGCGACCAAGATCTTGGTTGACAAGCAAGGCCAAGCAGCGCTGAACCTCGGATGGGTGCCCCCGAGGAACAAGGCTGTTGAATGCCCGCCGATCATTTCATTTAGACCGTATAGGCCCTCCTACCGGGATCCCCGTTAATTTACCTCAGCCATCTATCGACACCCCGTGAGGTAATTGATTTTCCATCTCTAACTCATCCTCTTAAGTTCATTTCTATTTAGCTAACTATATCTATATCTAATTCCACCAGGTCCCTTTCATCCAACCTATTCTGTGCTAGGGAGGATGTCCTTTTAAGAGAGAGAGAAAGAGAGACTCTCTCGGCACCAGCGTGCATTATTGAGAGAGAATCCTTCTTTACGTCCCTTCCATAGGACGGGGTCACAACAACTCTCCTCGCCTGAGGGCTCTATTATGCTGGGATCCAATATTCCAATCCAGGCATACTTGAGAATTTGTTTACATTAAATATTTTTATTTAATTCCCGGGATGCGAAAGCCGATTTCCTGTGACACCTCCACGGAGCCCAATTTTATTTGTATATATTTATTTGTCGGGCTAAAATCGGGCTGGAACAGGAAAATTGGTGGTACCAGTATTTACTTCTTAAGTGCTGATATACTATTGGGGGAAAAAAAAAATGCCGACGTAAAAAATATAGTGTGATAACATATCACATTTTTATATTTAGATATAGATACTGACTGATATAGAATAGAAAAAGAGTAAAATTAGAGAGTGATAAAGAATGAAATGAGTACGTGTGATTCTTTTATCTTTTGGAGTGGATTCCTGTCTCATAGATTCTCCTTGAGAGGGAGATGATCTGACGATAACTTATTATTTGAAAAAGAGAGCTAGATGGTTGTTTACTTGTTGCTTGAGGATGACTTGGAAATGGAGAATTGAGGCAACTTCGTTTTACTTTGAGCCAATGGTGAAAATATTATTTTTTACAATTATTTTATAAAAAATATATTTTAATAATTTTCTTATTATAATTAAATTTGTTTCCAAATTTTGAACAAGAAATTTCAGGATTCGTTTAAAGCATATAAAGATTTATTCTAAATTATAAACAATATACTTATATTCATATTCATATTGTAATTAAAAATTGTGATCTTGTTTGATAAGATCAGCTGCTTTTTCTGCAATAGCTATTACTGGAGCATTTGTGTTTGCTGTGGGGATCGTTGGGATAATAGAGGCATCAACGACTCGCAATCCTTTAACGCCTTTGACTCTCAATTTTGGATCTACAACTCCACTCGGGTCGTTTTCAGGAGCCATTTTGCATGTTCCCACAGGATGGTACAAAGATCCACCGAAATTGCGAATATCTTCCTCCCAAAACGCTCGTGACTCTGGATCTCCGTCCGTCACATAAATCGGCTTGATCAATTTGTTCTTTAAGCTTGGTGCCGAGGCCAAACGACGGGCTAATTGCACACCCTCGATTAATAAATCCATATCACTTTTTTCCGCAAAATAATTGGATTCAATTTTAATACGATCCGCGGGATTTGCGCTCTCGATGAACACTCGTCCTCGGGAAGCAGGACGCATTATACTGATAATAAAAACATAAAGAGGATTTCCATCTTGAAGTCGAATAAATTTCTCCAAATTTGTCTTATTAAAAAGCATAAAAATATCTTCAGCACCTTTAGGTTGGTAATCGCAAACTATTTGAATATTTGGCCATTTTTTATCGTTATTAAGCTCAGTACTGACAAATCCCGCAAAACCAATTGGAGTATTCATTGATAAAAGTCCACTTCTATTTTTTAAATAATGATAAATGTCATCATCCGAAAACACTGGAATAAAAAATTACATAATAATTAATAAATAAAATCCTTTAAATTATTATTATTATTATTATAATTTTTTATAAATAGTAATGAGTAGAGCTCGTATTTTGTGCAGTAACAAGCCAGAAAATGAAGAAAAACTTTGAAACCATAGTAGTTCGACTTCTTTATATAGACAGAGAAGTGGTTTGGTCTAGGTTTGTTCCCTGTTCAGCTTTAAATTGCCACGCCACTTATTTTTTTTTCTTTTATTTACCCAATCACGATTCCCCAAGTGAGGCTAAGGATAAGAAACGCTGCCTCCTTATTAGATATATTTAATGATCTGTTTTTAATAAGGATAAACTGACTTAAGCCAGATGGTGGTAATTTTTTAAACTCATCATTTAGTGTACGCATGCAATTGCCATGTCTAAAGAGTTTATTTAATATTTAAGAAAGACCGAAAATGAAACGGATTAATAAAGTTGTTCAAAATGATGATTAGAACCAATTTCTATATGGGTGTTATTTTATTAGAGTTAATAGTTGAGGACATATTTTGATTTTTCACGTTTGAAATTAAATGAAGTATCATTTCATTTGGAGCGATTTTTCACCCAAAGTTAAAGCGTTATTAAAAAAAAGTGTCTCACCTCAGTGCTTATTAGTCTTACCTGAATCTTTAACTTGGTAGAATAAATTATGTCTGGAATGATCTTGAAGATTTTCCCCAACAGGAATATTGCTGATGACGTCAATATTGAGACGTTTCAGTTGTTCTGCAGGTCCCACTCCAGAATGAAGGAGAATTTTTGGAGATCCGAACACTCCGCCTGAGAGAATCACTTCTTTTTTTGCTTTAATAGTATATTCTCGGCCGTTTTTCTTATAAACAACTCCAACAGCGCGTTTGTTCTTATCCCATAAAATTTTAGTTACTTCAGCTTTTTTTATCAAAATCAAATTTTTGGAATCACGCATTGGAGAAAGAAATGCTCGAGCAGTGGACCAACGCTCGCCTGGAAAAATTTCAAAATAATCTAGTATAGAAATATTAAAATAATTTTAATATTATACAAATATGAGGGTGGTCTGAAAAGTTTCCGACCTAACAAAGATACAAGATATTTTTTCAAATTTATTTTCATTTTTCTACATAGTCTCCTTGTAAGTCTACACACTTCCAAGTCTTTCTCTGCCAATTTTTGCTCTTATAAATAGGCCTGAAGTCAACGTTGAATAAAATTCGACTCTATGATGATTTGAAATGAAAAATAAATTTTATTTAATATATGGCAATTGATTAAAGAAATACGATTTGCTATATCAGAGAAAGAATTTTTGGAATTTATTCGGGTGTATATGTTATGCGTAATTGAAAAAATTAATTAATTCTTGATTGTTAAAACTCGCGTTCTTATTTCAACTGTATTTAAATAATATTTAACCCAATAAATATCCATATATCACATGGGTTCAATGAATTGGAGGATGAATTTAAAAAAATAAATCTCAATCTCCAAGATCCTGTCATCTCACCTTTATAAATAGTTGCCTGAGTTCTGCCAAATCCTAATCTCTCTTTTCCATTAAAATCGATTAAAGAATATCCCAATTCTTTTGCTGCAAGCAGAGATGCTCTTGTAAGATCAGTCTCTTTCGTCGAAATTGTTGTACGAAGCGGCCCTGAAGTATTATGATACTCTCTTTCAATGACAGTACTTGCTTCTTCACTTGCTTCGAATCCTTCAGATTTCTAAAAAAAAAAAAAAAAAAAAATATAATAAAATGAAATATTGTAAAACATTTAATTTGAGGTAATTTATAAAGATCAATTTTTACTTACCATAAAATACTGCCTCATCGTCTTTGAATCCCACCCGACATTTCCTTGTTTCACCCATTCATCATAATCTCGATCATGTCCTCGATAGTAATACATTAAATTCATACTACTCGTTCCTCCAAGCATTTTGCCTCTTGGCAAATAACATTGTTTATTAGGAGAACCTTTAAAAAATATATAAATACAATGGCTTTTATAATAAATAAGAGTATTTTTATTTTTTGAATATAAATAAATTTATTTTA
Organism: Anisolabis maritima; assembly: GCA_010014785.2. Classification (NCBI taxonomy): domain Eukaryota; kingdom Metazoa; phylum Arthropoda; class Insecta; order Dermaptera; family Anisolabididae; genus Anisolabis; species Anisolabis maritima. Next base: position 6,305 of record JAAAKE020119784.1, on the reverse strand, counting down.
TGACTTGCCTTGAGAATGATATTTATTAGGCTCTGTATAAAAGTCCCAATCCTCTTCGGTGTGAAGTATCTTTGCAGCCATATAGGGAACACTCACTTTTGCTGTAGGGTTATCACCAGCTTCGATTAATACGACAGTCCAATTTCTTTAAAAAAAAATTAAACAATTTTAAGAAAAAAGTTTTTTAAAAATATTTTCCGACTGATCTTAATATAGATATTCTACAAAGATTTTCATTACTAAGTAGTACTAATAAATTTATTAATTTTTCTTGTGAATGGGATGATGGTTGACAAACCTATTCCCACCTTAACGCCAATAATAAAAAAATTCATAATTTAAATTATTAAAATATATTTTTATAATTTTTTTGGCAATTACATTCTAAATATTGTTGTTTTTTTTCAGAGACTCATAGCTAGATAATAAATCTTTATATAAACTTGCTTGTGATGAGAAATAAATATCTTATATATTCTTTTTTCCATCATTGGAAAGTAATAGTATAAGTTTAAAGATTATAAGCTTTTACTGTTTTATATCTGCCTCATTAAGAGTGCCTAAAAGAGAAAAGAATAATAAAAAAATAAGATTAGCCTTTACTCTGTGAATTTCTCATACACCCACTGATCAAGGAAAAATAAATTAGATAAATCAATAAATATCTCTAATAATAAAGATTAGATCATTGAAATTTTATCAAAATTCTGGAATCAGCGTTCGTTTAATATACGAAGGGCTTTCGTGCATGAAGACGCGTTTGGTCTAGATTCTAGACCAAACCTCGTCACTAGGTCGTCCAAGCAAGAGTGACACTTTTCTCGCTCTCCCAAAGTTGAATTTTCCATAAAGTCTTAAGTGGCCTTTTTAGTGAAAAATTCACAACAGGTAAGTTACCATTCGCTCTCTTTCATTCTTATTCATGATGGAAGTAGCAAAGTCAAGATTCTTATATTATTTTTTTTTGGAGGTGGGAGGGATAAAATTTTTGTCTTACCTTTAGTTAATTTTTCTTTTTTTTGATAATAATAATTATTAGATTATTGACTAATTTCCATTTACACTTTTTAGTAATTTTTTGCCTTCAAAGGGGGAGTCTCAAGAATACGCTATTGGAGGAAATAACGGACTATTTTTACCACTACAATTTATTTCCTACCTCTATTTTTTAAGCTAACTTACTCTAAAGAAAAATTATTTTTATACATCTAAGTTTTTATTGACTATTTAAATAAGATAGAATATTTTGTTTTTACTGTTTTTCTGGCCCCCTATTTTCAGCCAGCCGAGAAGCGAGAGTTGCTCCTCCAGATCCAGCGCCAACCACCACGAAGTCATATTCAGGAAGAAGACAGTCAGGATTGTGATCCGGTGGAAATCGTTTAGGATCACCCAAACGACATTGACTAGTCAAGAGGCCCATCATGAACATGGAAAATATCTGCCCTGGATCAACAACGCCATTGGAACACGTTGGAGAAAGCATTTTTTTTAATCTATAAAAGGAAAATTAAAAATTACTATATAAGTGAAAATATAAAAATAACTTTTCTTGCCTTATTATTCCTGAGCTGCCGGATCGGTAAAAGAAATTAAATATGCGACCAAGAAAAAGAAAAAGAACAGGCTAATGCCTGAGAAAAAAAAAAGAAAAAACCTCTGATATAGAAAGAATGATGGGTGGAGATAAGCGATAATCGCCCAAGGGCCACCATAATTGTGTAGAAACTCGTCGAAATAACAAAGTTGTAGAGTTTTAAGAAATTCCATACAATAGCTTCCTGTATATACTATAATTCATTGCGAAAGAATAATTGTAAAATTTATAGATAATAAAAATTTGGAAAAATGAAAGTATCAAAAATATGAAAATACGTGAACCCAATATGATGTTCCAATTAGCATAAATAGTAGATGATATAAATAGTAAATGGTTCGACAAGTAAAGAAATGAAGGGAAGTAAAAATTGAACAAGTCAAAAATCTTCACCGTCGAACAATCAGTTGTAAAAGAAAGATGAGAGAAAAATTCAATGCACACAGGGTCGAGAAAAATGAACTCTACTTTTTTGGCTTAATTAATTAATTACCTGGCCGTTGGATCCCATTTTACCGAATGGTATATATTTAAATGCGTGGCGGCCACATTTTTTTTTATTTTCATGGTCAAGGTTAAAAAAAACAAGTTGAGAGAGTATTTTTATGCTTATTTACATAGAATATATAAATATTCATGTTTCTGGTCTCATCATTTGGTGAGTTTGTATCTAGAATTTGAAGCTAAAAAAACAACATATTTTCATATTTTCCTTAAATTGAAAACATTCATTTAGAGATCTCAAGATATTAAAGACGAAGGGATTGTCGAAAGGGTGAGTCAAATGGGACTTGGACTTCGAAAGGGATATACAGATCATTTTTAAAATAAATTATAAATGAAGGATAAATAAAAAATTGATATGTTGTAGTTTTCAGGACCATTTTGGTCGAACTCCGTTGCAGAGTATCAATGTTTCGGAGTTCAAAGCATTCATTCTTCAGTGAGTCTTTAAAAAATCGATTTGTCTTTCCGTCTCGTCTTTTGAATTTCGGTATCTCGTCACTCTGCGGTGGAAATCGTCCCAATAAATTTTGACCTGAAAGCTATTTCCATTTTGTATTCATCCTTCATATAAGATCTTCCAGGCACTTAAAATATCTCCTAAATTATAAATATAAGTTCACTCCTAAATAGCCTTACTAAGACTTTCAAATCCGATCGCAACTTAAATCCAGATTATTTCAAAATTATATTTCTGAGCCTAACAAGTATCCATTTGGATGTGCGAGAGAGGAACCCCCGCCTCAAAATTCATCCTCTATGCTATTTTTTTTTAGTCTTTAAAAAGAAAAACAAATAATTTTTATTAAAATAACAAAAAAAAAAAAAAAAAAAAAATGTGAAAACATTTTGTAGGGGGGGTGGACGTTAAAAACAAAATTTTGTCAACCCAAAATGCCGCAAGAAAATTAACTCGGGGGGAAAGAAAAATAGATCTTATTTTGCCAATTGGATCCTGAATTTGCCAATTTGCGGCATCCTGGGGGTGGGGGAAGCCTCCCCAATCGCTTTGGCTACGTCCCAGTGTGGGGGTTAAGTAAAAATTAGTCGAAATTTAAGTAATTTAAAAAAAATAATATTTATGTAGACAAGAGCCCGTCCCTATTGCTGAATCTTATATTTCGTCCCTTTCAAGGATCCTGCTATCCTTCATATACCAGTGTCCGTGATTATAATCCCATTTGCCTCTCAACCCTTGTACTAATCGAATGAATAAGAAAATTTGAAGAATTTTATGAGAAATATAAAAAAAAAAAAACATAATAAATAAAGAATACCGTTCCCAAGACTAGAATGAGAATAAATGAAAATGAGAGAAATAGATAAGAATAATAAACGAGAGCCTTTGGAACTCAAAAGAAACTCACCTGTTCGTTCTTGAGACGAATTATGTTTCAGCAGAGTGGATTTTCTCAAATGAAATTTTATTTTAAAAGCTCTCTCTGTCTCTCCCTTCTATGTATAGAAAAAATAGCCGTTATTTTAACAAATTAGAAACTTGAAATTAATAATCTGGACTAAATTGCAAGGTCAACTAGAAAATAAAAGGGTTATATAAAAATCGATGGGAAAAATTAATCGTTTTGTTAATATTAAATTAATTTTGATAAGAAGGAAATATCAAGAAAGGATGGTTGGGAGGAATCTGTTTCGCGATCGCAATCTTCCTGATCCCCAGATCCTGATTGTTGATGGACTTGAAATACAGAAAGCGTGGTTGTGTGAGTAACCATTTAACCTCAATCAATTCAATGAGAAAACACACAAACGCAAAAACACCTTCCGATAAAATAAGTTTATCAACCGTCGTGATTTGAGGAATATGAAAATTAAGACCCAGCACCAGCTTCAAACTATCGTTTCTAAATAATGGCTCTAAGAGGTGAAACGTTGAGACATTCTCATTTACCCCTTCAATTTGTTGAACTGAAAAAAAAATATTTTTTATTTTATATACAGTTTCCAATAAAAATGTGAATAAAAAAATACAATAGACTTACAAGTATCCAGAGAACAAGAACGCGGTGTCAGATGTCGAATCACAATCCCATACTGTAATAAAAAACAAACAAAATAATAAAATTCCATATTTTGTTTATCGCCTCACGTTCCAAAAGATAGTGGTTTGCTTCCCATGCCGAGCAATCAAAATGTATTTATATTATATTGGCTATCATCTAATAAAAAATAAATAAGGACCTTAGAAGCCGACATAAATTTAAAAACAATCAGAAGATAATATTTTTTTTTTTTTTGATAATATTATTTTCTCTTTTTTTTTTGTTTAGACTGAAAGGCATCGACCGATTAAGATTAAGAGAATTATTATTTATTGATTTACTTTTTGAGGTGATAGACACAGTTGGGCAATTCTAGAACAATTGAACTCTCTCTCTAACGGTGCCTCTAGTAGTTAAATTGACTTAAAATGTTCTTTTTTTTTTTATATAACAAAAAAGGGGTGTTGGGACTGGCGTGCAAATTAAACAAAAATTACCTTGTCACACTTGATATTTATTATAACACTGATCGAATTCTGTCCTGTAAAGCAAATTACAAGATATAAGTGTGGCTGGTTACAATCAATTTATTGTGAACGACAAGAAGCCAGTATAAGTTTTGCAATAACCACGAGCAAGAGGTTGTCGGTTATTCGAATACTCAATTTTAATACTGATGTGCTCGCAGTCCGCAATACTGACGAGATGACCGGGAATAACGGCTCCGATATCGCTGAGTAGCAGCGCTGATCTCGCAGAGAACGAAGAATTAGGTCTACTTCGGCCCGTGGCGTCCGCGGTGGCTCAACTCCTGGCTGCTGTTGTAGGTGGCTTCCCTTACAATAGGTCGCGACTTGCTTCGCCTGAAATCGGCAGCGGTTACGATAATTTATCGATACTAGCGGACGATGCAAATAAGTTTCTTCCATGAAATTCAGCACTCTCGGCAGTTCAAGTGAAATCTTCCCTGCAGCGGTCATGTTGCGATATTAATTTTCAAATTTATTACTGTTCTTCACGATTCTTCATTTTGAAGAGAGAAAAACTATTCAAATTAATAAAGCTTCAGCAAATTTATTTTTGGATTGCAGGCGTTCGTTGTTGGTATTGTGGCTGTCGAATTGAAACATCAAGTTGAAATTTGATACACATTTACTTACATTTATATATATACTTTTGAATAGGATAATGTCGATCTTACCCAATAGTTTAGCAATCAAAATCTAAAATAAAGCGGAGGAAAGCCGTCGAATAATCAGGATATAAATAAAATAATTGTTTGTAGACCCAAATGATTTATCTCTGCCTCCTTCAGGTCCTTTAAATAATTACAAGAATCTAATATAATAAATTTGTTTTCTTAATAGCGAGAGAAAGACTTACACAGGCTGTTGAGAATAATCTCTTGCCTCCAACAATCGTCGTTTCATCAACAATATATTGTTGAGTAATGATGGGGCGGATAAATAAGACCAGCTCCAGATGGTTCTCTACACACTCATTAAAAAATTCTCACAAATTTTTTTAAATTTAATAAAATGTATTTAAACGTCAATCATAAATTTTTGACCTTCATCATGATGTTGATATTTTTTTTCAAAATAAACTAAAAATTGTTTTATTCATTCAATTATTGGACAATTTATATACTCGTCTGTACAAAATTAGAGAATCCTTGTTTTGTAAAATATCAACATGATAACTAGGGGCGGAAAAATGCGTTTAAAAAGTTATAGATATGATCAAGAGAGAAACCAAGCCAATCCTTCACACAGTCTGACAGAAAGCCTGATTAGAAAGGAGGGAAAAATATGCATATAAGGGGAGAAGAATGGCAAACCGAGTTCGGTTAACTCGTGGTTGCCATAAACTCATAATATGTTATTATTGAATTGGCTTGAGTAAATTGTATAAAATAAACATTATTTTGCAGTCTGCCTGGAAAATATAATTTTTTTAATTTATTCACGATATCGATGGCTTCCGGAGGTCGATCAACGTTTTTGTTCCTTAGGATCACCTATATCCAAGGGTTTTTTTTAAATCTCGTCAACACCTGAGGCCATATAGACTTTTAAACAAAATATAATATCAAGATAACGATACATATATATATATATATATATATATATATATAGAATAATATTTTCCCGGGTTGGCCCGCGTTGATTGTTGAGATTAACTCGACGTTTCGGCTCTCCTTT
>JAAAKE020119773.1:0-15579 GCA_010014785.2 Anisolabis maritima | reverse complement strand
AATGGATTATGATCCGGAGAGTATCCATCTGAAGATGTTTTTGGTAATGAAATATTGCGTAATTTTCCGGCTGGAATCATAATATGACTTAATTCACTGGATCCTAGAAGTCGGGGAAGTCCTCTCAGAACTGCATTTACACTTAAATGTCCATGATCCTGGAAGGAATTAATTTTTATTATTTTTTATTCTTATTGTTATATCTTTTGGATACATACAACTTGAAGAGGTTTATTAGTTAATTCAATTAGTTTATCAGCCACATTGTTAAAATCCACAATAAGTTTAGTTAATTTGGCACTTTTCACTTTAGGGTCATTCAAAATTTCTTCACATCTATTTGCTCGAGCTCGATGAGTTGACTGGAATAGAAATTTATTATATTAAATAATGTAGCCAATATTTTATATATTTTGTATTATTATATTATTTACTTTGATTACTGCCATAAACATCCACATACATTGTTGAGGGTAAATAATTAACAACTTTAATAGAATTTTTTTAATACATATGTAAACTTCCCTTTCAGGATGACAAATTCTTGAAACTATTTGCGAAAATGCAGTGAGGAACATATATGGTGGCAGTCTTTCTAGATATGTTTCTGCAAGTGTATTTAATATTTAAGTCTTTATTGAGATAAAGGAAAAAGTGAAAAGAGTCATACCAATGAGTTGTGTCATTTTATTTAAAATTTCCTTCATTTTCATAAGAGTATTCTCAGAGATTTCTGAGTCGGTTGCACTAGAAGAGGAAGAGGGTATATCCGATCCCTTCCGCATTTGCATCTCGAGAGTTTTACCCTTTTTCTTTTTTGTTTGCAATTTATATTTCTTCTCAGCTTCACTAAGTCTCGTTCCATAATCTAACCAAATGCTAAGCATTCGTGGCATAGATTGGTAAATAAATTCACATCCATATTGTAGCGATTTGCCAAAATAATTGAGAATATGTAATTGAATTTCTCTAAAAAAATATATTTATATATATTTTACTTCATATAATAATAAAGAAATTTGAATTAAATGATTTTAGGACTGTACAAGTTTTTAAATTTTCAATAAATATTTTAAGTGAAAATTATTATTAATCATTTAATGTTTTCCATAACTTAACATGTATATATTAATTTTTTTAATTACTTTGGAATCTAGAAAAAAACTCACCCTCCAGAAGTATCTTTGGTTTCTGGATGCATACTTGTAAAAACCCTATCATAATACTGTGCTTGAGAAACCATACTTCTTTCCCATTGTCTACACACCTCTACTGCTGCTTTATAATTAGTGATATTGACTTCAACATCCACATTAACCATTTCATCATTATATGATGCAATTAGAAGTTTAGCCTGAAAAAGATTAGTTTATTTACTAAACATAACTTAAATAAATGTAATAATAACAAGAATAATACTTGAGCACAAAGTTTCCGATCTTCAAGACGTGCCGATGGATGTAAAGTTTTAAAGGTATCGGCATCAGGGAAATGTGTTTGAATGCCCCGTTTCAGGGTCATAAATGCTTGCTCTTGTTCGCCTTTGTTCCATTGCAATTTGGCTTTTTCGATAAATAATTCTTTAGGATTATATTTTTCAGTATTCAGGATATAGTTATAAGCTTGTTGATAGAGATTATCCCTAAAAAAATATTTATATTTATAAGATATTGAGTTTTTAAAATAATTTAATATAAAGTTCTAGTGATTTTCATAAAAAATTTTATTTATATTATAATTATAACTTTTTATTAACTCTAAAAATATTAATTTGTAAGATGTCCAATAAAGAGACAGCGAGAGCTTCACCCCCACCATGACATACTTTTCTATCCCATTCAAGCTTAAACATAGATATAATGCAAAGATAATTTTTACGTTTGAAATTCGCGCTAATATACTTTTTATTACCGCCATTTTCCTCTCTGATAAGCTCTACATTCGAGTGCTATTCTTACTCTATAGCATATATTATTTAAATTATTTTAGATATAATGTACATTTTTTAAATAAGTTTAAGATGGTAATATTTTGTTGTCGGGACTAGAGACTTCTTGGAGAACGAACCAAGGAAGTTCGGTCTGTACGGGGCAGCATCGAGCAACCGATCACATGAACAATCTCGCATTACCCAAAATCTATAAAAAATATTCTTACTTTCTTGCTACCTCTGCACTTTTTAACCAAGAATGTCCAATTTCCATCCGAAATGAATTTATAATTGGAGGTGGAATATTATTTTCTTCAAATAACTTGCAAGCTAACTGGATAAGAGTGCGTCTCAAACCAAGAACTGGTTCAATAACCCGAGTCGAGGGTTGCATCAAAAGAAGACGATCTTTCCATTCTTCTGCAAACTCTTTATATATTATCTTTCCTTGTTCTTCATCATCTTTTTTTTCTATGATTCGAGCTATAAGATTTGATATTTTTTCTACTTCAGATAAAATATGCAATCGCACTACTTGTTGATAACCTTGTTGATATCCTCCCCGATCCACACTTACAACCCTTAACGCTTGTAATACATGATTTTTCGATTCGCGGAGATGATCTTTAAGTTGATCTTGAGCGCCTCGACGTAAAGAAACCAAAGCTCGTCCCACATCCACACCAAAGTAACCACTATCGAAAGTGAAGTCAAGACGTTCAAGTTCTTCAAACCGAGACATCCTCCATAACATCTCCGCTTCTTGTTCTTGCATTAAGTGATCGATATTATAACCTTCAGCGATCACGCCTTGGGCAATGTTAAGTGAAGCGAAAGGGAGATTTAGATGTAAATAGCATTGAACGAGCCCCTGCATAAAGACAGGAGCAAGGCCTTGGTCGTGGGCTAGTCGTTCATAACAAGCCAGAGCATCATGGTATTGGCTAGTCACTTCATGAGAAAGAATCAGTTCCTCTAAACTTTGCTCTTGTTGTTGAAGAGCTCGAATTCCTGACACCGCATCGGTTTCATCTAATTGAGCATATATTTTCTGAAAACAAAAAAAAAAAAACAAAAAACCAATTTATCAGATATTTGGATATTAAAAGAGGGATAAAAATAATTTTATAAAGAAACACCTTAAAATGATATAATATGGGATTTGTTTTTCAAAATGCATTAATAACTTTCATTAACCAAAACCTTTAATGTCAGATAATACACTCATAAGGAGATGCCGCGAATTGTAAAAATGCCAAATTAAATTAAACATAAGATCCATTCACCCTTTTACTCTAAACATACTCCTTCTGATGGTATATATTTAATTCTTTAGTTTAGTTTTAAAGAGGAAATGCTCGAGGAGAATGAAACCAGACTCTCGCTTTCTCTCACAACCTCACTTACAAATATTTCAGTCACTATACAGACTGTCCTCAGTGCAGAAACAAAAAAATTTTTGTGCAGTTATTAATACAAATATAAAATATTAAAATCATCTTTTTACATCATCTACTAACATGAGATTTCTTAGAGAAATTTTGATAGAAATAAAAAATATATCATTATAATAAATTTTAGGAAAATGAATGGGCTCAAGTGTGGCGAATTAATATTTTCACACACTGTCTTGAAATGAATGGCAGCTGATGGCCCTCGACTCTCACAAAAGTTGCCCCCACCACGGATAGAATTGGTTTGCATGGAATCCTATTCGTAGTAGTTTATGTTACAAGTCTCTTATTTATCAATACATAGACTTATTATAAAAATTTTTTATTTTTTATTTTTTTAAATACAATTTAAGGAGATTCATATTATTCAAATTATTGTTGAAATATTTTCAATAAAGTGAAGTGGGGAGAGAAGGCGAAAGAGGTTTCATTCTCTTCGAGCATTTCCTATTCAAAAATCCAGCCAACACTAAACTACTGAATTAAACATATACCAACCGAAGGGGTATGTTTAGAGTAAAAGGGTGAATGGGTCTTAGGAGATTAGTAATTAAAGATGATCTTTCGAGAAGTTTTTATATTTAAGTTATGTAAATAGCCTGCCTCTTCATAACAAGAGTGGGGCCGAGATAGTTAAGGAAACGGGTCATTTAAAATTATATTTATATTTATATTTTGGCTGCTTATTCGCGAGCGAAATGATGGACGATTAAGTGTCGCTGGGTTTATGTTGAAATCTCAACATGAATTAATATCTTTGTTAATTTTTATCATATGTCGGGTAATTCTCTAAAAAAATTAATTAAAATTAAGAAAATTTATTTTATTACCGTGAGTAACCAAAATTGATCATGAAGAAGTTGAGGATTTTGACGAATATATAATTCCAAATACATCAAAGAGCGAGCATACTCTTGACATTCATAACTTCCAGTTGCAACGGTCAATTTTGAGAAACGATTAACAAATTCTAAAATGAAATAAAATATGCATGATAAATTGACATATATAGGCGATATACGATAGATTGTTTTTCTGTTTTTCAAGACCATAAATAACTGAGAAAGACTGAGAAGTTACCTTGAACTTTTTTAAAATCCTCTTCTTTAAGCTTAGCACTTTCTATTTCTTGGCGTTTATGTGTCCAAGTTATTCGCCATTCAAAGAGCCACCGATGCAAAAAATCAATTAAGGAATATACAGTTTTGGAACAAAGAGCAAAATTAGCTGCATTATGTCCTCGAGAGGAGGGGAATTTCGAATATTCTTCCGTCCAAACCGGAATGCTAAGTCGAGCAGCATCAGCGAGTTGTAAACATTTTTCACGTTCACATACTAACAATTGTAACTCTTCACAAAGACGAGTTTTTGTACCTTCTTCGCAGAGTAAAACAACATGCACTAAAAAAAAAAATCCATCAAGAGCAAAGCAAAATATAAAAATAAGTAATTAAATATCATGAATAAAGTAAATTAAATTTACTACTTATATTTTAATATTATTTTAACTTACATATAATGTATGGTAAGAAAAATTGAAGAGTATTTAAATCTTGACGACAGCTTAGAAGACAAGGTTCAAATATTGATACAATATTCGGTTCTTTAATTTTATTTACAAGCAAGGTGGCCAAATTACTTCCCCATTCCAAAAGAGAAGAACTATAAGTAGATCCGTAGATAGGATGAGGAAATTGTGAATTCATCTTCGAAGTACTTGTGTAATAAGAAGAGAGTAATGGGGTCATTAATTCTTGAGTTCTCTCTGGAAAACTCCTCCATATTGCGCTCTTTTCTGGAGATCCGTTAGGAGAAATTTCATAAATTTTTAAAAGTTCCTAAAAAAAATAAATAACTATAATTTGTATTTCAAAAGATCAAGCCGACGCCTCTCTGCGTTTACTAACACTCGGATAATTACTCCTTTGAGCAAAAGTTTTAATTTTAAGATTTGTACAAACCTGAATGGCTAAGGAAAAAGCATCAACTCTTTGAGTCAGAGTTGTTGACATAAACGACTTTACTAATTGATTTAAAGCAGCACAAGCGAACGATGTAGAATTTACACTTAGTGGAAATTCACTATTATCTAAAAAATTAAATAAAATTTTATTATTAAAATAGAAGCTCAAAAATGATAGTCGAACTATAATATTGATGAGGCAAATCATATAAATTGTAATGAAAAGAATGAACACTAATATACACCTAAAAGTGTCTAAAGACTTTACATTGTGCTTTTCTGGGAGTTAATAAAAAAAGTTCATAAATATACTAAAAAAAGTTTAGAGATTTTTGAGTAACATAAAACGAAATATAATCAAGTAAAAAAATTAAATTTCAATAACTTGTGTTAGCACTCTTAGCCCTGATTGCTTCTTCCATACTTTTTTTCATTGATCTTATCAACGTCACTATGAAGTCCTGTCCTATGAATATTATTTCACTCTTCTTCAAAGATCCTGAAGTGACTCAACTTCAGAAGATCTAGCCCGGATCTGTCTCTTCAGTTCGTTCCAAAGGCTTTTGTTGGGATTGAGGTCAGGGTTCCATGCTGGTCACACCATGATGGGAATAATGGCGTCAGAGGTGGGAAAATTTTTTTGCTTGCAAGTGTATATAGTAAGTTTTAAACAAGGGCTCATAGGATTTTTTATATTATTTATATATCAATTCAAGCTATAATTAAGATTTAATGTAAAATAGATAATAATTAATTAAAAAAAAAAGAATACTTTGTAATTTAATGGTGCGAGGTAAATTTCCTGGATCAATAGCTCCAATTTCGCCCAAAGATTCAACACAACCCATATTCAATTCTTGATCCATTTCTCGACAGCCCAAAACTAGAGTTTCTAATAACTGATAAAAAGTAAAAAAATTGATAGAAACATAAATATATGAATAAAAAATGTTTAATTTAAATTTAAAAACCTCTATGACAGCTGGCTGTGCGATATCTGTAGCTTCAATCCATCCTCGGAGCTGTCCTCGGTTTTCACTTAAATATTGACGAAGCTCTTTTAAAGCGTACATTCGAACATCGGAATTTTCATGTGAAACATAATTTACTAATTCCTGGATTCGTGCTTTAAAATCTTTCGGCCTAAGATTAGAGAAAAAAATTATTAATAAATTTGAATATTTAGATTAACAAAAATTAGGTTACTTGTTTTGTTGGACATGTTTTTGAATAACTTCATAAATGTCTTCAATTGCTGAATGTTTTGGCACAAAATATAATTCTTTTATATGTTGAACAATGAGATTTTCATTTTTAATCACTAAATAACTGAAAATGGAATGAATTTCATGTGGAAAATCATTCAATAAGGGAAGAAGTGATGCAAAAATAGTACTCAATAAAGGTCCGATAGTATTAATATCCACGCTGAAAAATATATATTAGAAAAAGAATTAAGAATAAATTGGCTATTTTTATTTTAATGAAATATTTACTTATTTACAAAAGCCGACCAAGCTTCACAACTGAGATCTGGGAAGTTACTATAATTCAGTTTAAGAGCAGTGCGTAGAGTAGCTAAAAGTTTAAATCTTACAGGGGTAATATAATTAGATCCCATAAGGCTAATAACACGAGGTAGAGATTGAAGCGCTTTCTTCTTATCCGATTCACATCCTCTTTGAGTGACCAAACAACAATCAAAGTGTATGAGAATTCCTAAAAAACGCTGATGAAGAAATTGGGCCTGTAAAAAATGTTTTGCTTTAGATTCACATTATCGAAATATTTATATAATTATTGATGATTTTGTTAAGTAAAAATCAAAAAAAGTTTTAGATAACTATTTTGAAGAAATCGGAGAAATGAATCATCTCATGTTTATTACATATCTAATTTCTAAGAAAAATGTAATAATTACTACTTACTATTGCTCTTCTGTTTAAATTGTCACGAGGCCCGGAATATTCCGAATCTTCAAGCGCAAGTTCTTTTAATATATTTATTACCTTTTCTTCTTTACTTTCATATTCAATTAATAATTCATTTAAAATTTTCTAAAAAAAAAATGAAGTAAGCAAAAAAATCCAAATAATATTATTATCAATCATAAATAATCTTACAGTAAGAGAGAGCTGCCTCAAATCTTTAAGAGAAAATCCTGATTGGGTTTCCATAAATGTTATACATTCTTCAAACAATTGCCGATTCTCATTCAAATATGTATGTGTATAAATAAAAGCGAAATGACTTTGAATTAGACCTTTCACATTAATGTTAATCAATTTAGCAATATCTTGTAATAAGCCTCGGGCTTTTTTGTGCCTTATTATTGCCGGAATGAGATATGACACGAAATATCTGAAATGTTTAAATTAAATGAATAATAAATACAAATATTCTTCCAATGCTGGGGGAGGGGGGGAAGAGAGAGAGAGGCTTGAGAAAAAACTCTCAAAAAAATTAGGAGAAGTGAAAATATGCCCGAGGGGCAAAACGGAAGATCCTCCCCCCGAAGAGGACAATATATCACGAACTGACCTTGTATCAGAATTTATCATCTGTCTTCCACTTGGGAGTCCAAAGGCGTTTGCAATTTTACTAGTCGTTTTTAAAATACTATAACCAACTGTTAAATGATTTGCAACAATTGTATTTACTATAAACTAAAATAAAAAAAAAAAAATATATATATATATATAAATAATAAAATGAAAATATTTCAAATATTTTTTTTTTTTAATTGCTTACTTTAAGGAGTTCTTTTTTATAACGATTATAAAGATGAACTGGTTTCAGATTATGAGCCTTTGCAATATCTCTTATATAAATTTTAACTACTTTAGACATAGATGAGAAAGGATGAGTAACAAAAAGTAGCATCAAAGAAATTGTTGGATTTAAAACACAGTCCAGAGGAACGCTAAAAATAAAAATTTCTATTTATTATTTTCCAATTTGAATAATGCTTTAATTTTAACAAATTAATTTTTTTTAATTGAAAAAAATTAAATAAAAAATATTTGAAAAGTTCCAATTTAACACTAAATCTACCGACACTTCATGTATACCTGTTCCTGCCGTGAGCGATCAAAAGACGCCTCGAGGTAGGCAATTTTTTTAGAAAGTAAAAAGTAATAAGAAAAGTTGAATATTGAAAAATGGGTTGTATGTATACTATAAGAAAAGTCACTAAGTTAAATGGTGATTCAGTAATGGGAAATTCTAAACAAAATTTCAAAACGGTCATTTGACGTGGAGGGTTTAGTGTTAATAAAGTGAGAATCCAATTTTTAAAATAAAATTACCTTCCTATTTCCTTTAAAGTCATTACTAATGTTTCTTGTATATTAGCGTCACTTGAATTAAGACTTTTAGTACTAGCAAGGGTTAATATTTCAAAACACTGAGCAAGAAGAGGTTCCGAACTGGATAGCTGTCGACGCTCCGCTTGACTTAATGGCATATGTTCTTCACCAAGTCGAGCACAATCCTCTTTTCGTGCTTCAATCCAACGTCCATCAAATACTAAATGCGTTATAACTTTAGCTAATTCTTGCCGAACTTCTACATCAGGATCTTGAACGAGTTTTAAAAGTCGTGACGGCAACTCAGAGGAATAAAACCAGGAAAGATGATGGAGGTGATTGGAGAAACGCAAAGCTGCTCTTGCAATATTTCGACGGACTTTCGATATAGGCGAATTTATGAATGTAATAAGACGAGGTAGTAATTTGCGAAGTAATTCTAAACTATTTATAGGGGTATCAGTTGTAGAAACTTTAGTTCTTTCCTTCTTATTACTTAACTTCTTACAGTGAATACATAAAAGTTTAAGGCAAACTTGATCATTCTCAATTTCTCTAAAAAATATTGTTAAATTCATTACCTTCATCAGAAAAGGATTAAGTGAAACTATATTAATACCTAATCACGCTACTGGTGCCAGCCATAATACAAATCAGATCACTTATAATGAAAGAAACAGCAATAGTTGACTGAAATTGTGAATTTGTTAATGGGATTATATTCTCGAGAAGATCAACCACTAAATTGTGTGGAGTTGGATGACTTAAAAGAGCTATTGGCAATACCCTAAAACAGGTATTGCTAATTTCTTCTGCAGGTGATGAAAGATATTTATGAAGTAAAGAAAACCGCCATTCATGTCCCCAAGAAGGGGTGGATTCGCCGAGAGCTCGTAAAAGTTGACATTGAAGAGGAATATCTAAAAAAATTTAAGCAGAAAAAACTAACTTACTTTTGATAAATAAAAAAGTAAACGATCATGATGGACCAGAGTCACAAATAATCAAGTATTAAATTATCTAAGAAAAATAAATGGATGAAATGTTTATTTCATATATAAATATAAAAAATTACCTTTCAGATTGTTTTTATATTTATGAGCTAACTCCAAAATTCTTTTATTCACGGGTACTTTGATGGAATTGAATTCTTTTTGATCAATCCAAGGTAATGCCAAGAACTTTAAAATATCATCGACTAGTTTCGATGAAACCAAATTAAATTCAGCTAATACAACAATATTTGAAATTATTTCAAAGCATTCTTTAAGTTGAACTCCAGAGCAATTTTGATTTTCTAGAAGCTAAAAAAAAATTAATTGTAATATTAAAATATAAGATTAAAATTAAGTGTAGGATATTATTAAGGTGGCATGATATGAAAAAGGATTAAAAAACAGAACTCGACTAATAACCCTAAATTTCTTATTACAATAATTTAAGATTCTCTTACAGACAATAAGGCTTCAAAAATTGAAGATAAAATTCCTTCTGGTAAGAATTTAAATTGTACTGGATGCACTTGAACACTTAATCGGGAGGCAGTGTAAATATAACGATTAAGTAGAATAAGCCAAGTTGGATTTGATTCAATTGATTTTAATAAAACTTCAATTTTTTCCAGAAGAAGTTTCCAGGTTTTACTAAAGGCACTTGCTTCAACACAAATATTATTGGAATTTGGTTTCAACTCTTGTTCAATTACATATTCGAGAATGAAGAGACCATCCTAAAAAAAATTTAAAACATATGAATGTATTTGAATTAATTTAATAATAAATCTCAAAAGCTTTCTCTCTTTAGTCATAATGCTGTGCATCTTCTCTTAAATAAACAACCTAAGCTATAATTACAGTAAAGAGTTGGGGTACAGGACCTTACGCCAAGTATTACATTCTATGTAGTTTCCTCCTACTCCAATTTGTAAGCCAATGTAGATAACCTGTTAGGTTACATTCATTTTGAAAAATGGGTAAATTGAAATTCATTCAATGAGTTAGGAATTGCTTCCTCACCCGCCGTAATTTCCTTTTTTATTTTTCTCTCTCAAAAAATGGAAAAAAGAAGATGAATTTTTTTGTTGGAGAGTAGTTTTTGGGTATATATCACATTTACAATTTCTGCTTTGAAAAGACACTAGAATAATTCTTTCGATAGACCAATGATAGTCAAAATTAGATAAAGCCCATGTAGAGAAATAAATATATATATATATATCATAAAAAGATTGACAATAGATTACAAGGAAATTTCACTAAAAGAATTCATAAATGTATCTTGTTTTAAAAAATTTCAAATATTTACCGGAGTTAAATTAAGTTGATTTATTATTTTATTAACAATTTGACCTTCTATGATTAAAGTTCCTTTTAAATTCGTAAATAATAGTTTATGGACTAATTTTCCACAAATCTGCTTTAAATGTTCTGAAAAGTATAAAAATTTAATATTTAATTTAATTAGAAATAAAATTAAAAGGACCTACTAAAAGTTCTTATGTCTTGAATTAAAATAATGTCAATTGATAAATTAGTTAAGAGAATATTATCGTTTGTATTTGCAAAACCATTGTATTCGTAAATAATTTGCATAAGAGATTCAAGGGAATCTAAAGATTCTTCTAATTCGATTATTTTCTGAAGGCACCAAAGAAATCGTCGATTTATCTAAAATATTAATATTGATATAGAAATGATAATAATATTAATTTGAAAAATTATATATTACATGATTTTCTGAAGAAAAACCATTTGATTTGATTAATTTACTAGTTAAATTAATTGCTTTATTTTTGGAAGCATTTGGAGCCATTTCTAATACTTGACATATAAGTGACCAGATTTTTATAGTATTCCAATTTGACGTTGATAATACTCCAGGTATTAAGTCAGAAAGTATCTGAAAAATTTTCATTTTCATTAACAAACAAACATAATAAGTTTAATCTTAAATATAATCAAGCACATCCATCTAGGCAATTCAATTTTTTAAATTTATTGTATATGTGATAATTTAGTTGAGAAAAGAATCCAGTCATCCCATAAATGGTTGCTGACCTGTTTTTAATTTTATTTTTAGAACTATTTTAACAAAACTTCCAATTCAAAATGTTCTTCTATATTCTATCTTTTATATAAATAATAGAATATTTTTTAGTATATTGTCTAGGTCAGTGATTCGTTTCCAGTCTTAAGTGAAAAAAATTTATTTAAATTATATTGGCTACCAATTAATTTAAATAAATAAGGACGGAGTCTAAATGGCTTCAGATAACAAAAAGATTTCGAAAAAAAGCCATGTTAAAAATATTTGGAAATTGAGTAGCATTACACTAGACAATTCAGTGTTATTAGGCTTATGCAGAAATTAATGCACGTTGTTTATACCTAATCTTTAACAATGTTGTATTTAATACCTTAAGTATAAATATTTGAAGTTTAATTGGATCATTAACTTTGATCTCAATGCAAGTTAATTCTGGTAAAACATCACCTTCTTGCTGTGGATTTAAATGATTTATTATTATTTGAGAATCTTCATTTTGAATTAAATCTGAAAAATATTAAAAGATACATATAATAAAAATATATGATATTTTCTTAAGCTTAAGGAAGTTTGAAAGACGAAGATAGAAACTTCCCATGCAAGGATGGCTGTTGTTTTATTAAGACTAGCAAATTACCTTTTAAAGAAAATAAATATTTTTCTAAAATTGCATCAAACATATGAGTATTCTGAGAAGATAAAACTTCAAGAATTTTAATTTGACATTGGACACTTCTATTATGAACATCTGATAAATTGGATAAATTCAATAAGTAGAAAAGTCTACCCAAAAGCCAGGTCGTAAATGCTAAAAAAAAAATTAGTTAATTTGGAGAGGAAAAACAAAAATAAAATAAAATGTTACCGGTGCATTGTTTTTCAAATTGATAATAATCAGTTAAAGAACATTCCGATTTTGGAATGAAAATTTGCGGATGTTGATTGGATATATTAAGTATTGAATTAAGTAAAACATCTAAATTAGATCTAGAGAAATTTAATTTATTGAATATTGTATTTAAAGGGGTGATAACCATCTGCCAAATTCGTTGTTGCTCTTCTGTGGCAGATGGTTTATTTTCTTTAATTTCAGAATCCATAATTCTAAAAAAAAAGTAATAACGATTAGAGAGTTTAATAATGATGATATTTTAATAAGATTTATTTATTAATACTTAACAATTTTTTTGAAATGTCATTTTGTTTGTTTATTTCTTTTGACAGGTATTCAGAAAATTGGTGCTGGTTGTTTAAACCACGTGATAAATTTTCCCGCTAAAACAAGAATCTCCAAAGATATTAAGAAAGGGATGGTTACTTCTGTGTTGGGAACTTAGTTGATGGACAAAGCCAGTAGGCGTACTAATATCGCTAAAGTTTTATATTTTTATTCCAAAATTTCTCAAACGACAGTATTTTTTTTAATAAATTATACTAGAATTGTTCTTAAAAAGATTTATATTTAGTAAAATTAAGCAAAATGATAATTATCCTAAAGCTTCCTTACCTCGGATGCAAAAAAATTTAATAGCAAATCATGGATAAAGGTAATTTATAAAGTGACACAACTAAGTTGGATGTTTTTTTTTATTCTTATTCGTTAAAATAATTTAAAATATATTCACATAAATTTTGTATTTAGTGTATTTACTTTTTTTCTTATTACAAAAGTAACAGTCTTTCCAGTACACTCTTTTTATTTTTAGTTCGTAAAAAAATCAAGATAGATGGCGTTAAAGATGTACTTCTATAAACACGCAATCTTTATTTTAAATTATGCATCTGTGATCATTTGAAAATTTTGAACCAATTTTAAATTAATTCTGAATTATTTTAATAAATATTAAATGTTAAATAGTCATGGTCCGGGATCGTGTAAGTAATATTTTATTTAATCAACAAACTTTATTTATATCATTCTATATTATTATTCTTTTTATTTTTTCAGAATATAAAATGCGCCCATCTGGCTTGCGAAACAAATTCCCTGCCCTTAGAAAAAAAAGGAAAATTGTTTTGTTTCCCGATGAATGATTCTATGAGGCGAAAGTGGCTGCAAAATTTAAATCGCCTTGACTTAATGGAATTCACTCAAAGAGAGATAACTAACAAAAGACTTCGCGTATGTCAATTACATTTTCTAGACAGACAATTTAATAATACTCTAAAAAAGCATTTATTACGCTGTCAAATTCCTCAGCACGTTGATTTTAAACGTAAGATGTTTTTAATAAAGTAAAGTAGCATAAAAATTTTTAATTTCAAAAGTTTCAATCATTTTTAGCTTCTCAAGAGAAATCTCAAACAAACAATAGGCATTACTTCTCCCAATCAACATCTCATATAGGTAACTTGTTTTTATACTTTAAAAAAATAATAATTTAGATTTTTATTGTAATTAGTACGAAAGAAAGCTCACCCCAAACACATTTTGATTAAGATGGTTATATATGTATTATATCTCAAAGGATCTGAAAGCCACTTTAATACTTCTTTTTACGAAAGATCTATAGGCGTTTAAAAGAGAGAACTCAGAGCACAGTCCCGAGGCGAGAGAGTAAAAGGGAATTAATTATATTAAATCTTGGGTAATCTTATGGCTAGGGTTCGAATCTGTGATTAGGCGATTTTTATATGTGAGAGTTTTGTGACGTATTTTAATCACGTCCCATTATTTTTATGTACGAAATTCCATGTTTGTTTTTATTTGTAATTGTACTCTATTTTTATTATTTATTTGGTCTTGTTTTTGCAATTTTTTGTTTTAAGGGGGGGAGAACAACCACAAGAGTGGAAGAACTTCGAATGATTCAGACCGTTTCAACCAGCATTTTTTTTCGATACTTTTACTAATTTAATTAATTTAATAAATTATAAGATATAGACTTTAAAAAAAATTAAATAATATATATCTTAAGAGGCTGCTCAAATAAATAATAACTTTTTCTTTACTATATCGACTTTTTGTAGAGGTATGCCGTTTCTTACTTTTTAAGAAAACATTATATGATAAACAAGGTTTGTTAAAGGGTTACAGGCTTAACTCTTGATTTGGGACCGGCATTAAATCAGAAATTCGACAGAAAAAAGAAACAACCCTAGAAGGGAAAAAGATTAGCAGAAGAAATATCAGACTTAGCTAGGGCAGCTCTAGATCGCCATCCATGTACTTAACAGATGCGAACCCCTGAGTGAATTAAACTAATTTCTTAGTTTTCAGATAAGATGTGCTTTAGTTTTATCAAGGAAATGAAGACAAAACACAGACTCCCAAAAAGTTTTTTAATACTCTGTCAAAGTTTCGGGAACTTAACATCACCCATCATCTGAACAAGGTTGTTAACAAAATAATATTATATATATATATATATATATATATATTGTAAAATATACACCAACATAAAGATTGAAAGAGGCAAAAAAAATATTTTGTCAATTTTGTTACCTTGATGATGGGTGATGTTTAGTCCCCGAAACGTTAACACGATATTAAAAGACTTTTAGGCCGAAAGGAGTTTGAGTTTGTTCAATTGCGTTATTCTCACACTCATTTTAAATTGAATTAAAATAAGAACAGATTTATTTTTTATTCAAGTTAGCTAGAGTCTAGTAACAAATATCTTCATCAAATAAAAAATTGAGAGTACTCTAAGCCTTTCCCAAACAGCATCTTATTATTTTATTCACTACTACTCTATTTTTTTTATAAATTATATATTGGTTTTTTTTTTTATCAAAATACTAGACAAACAAATAATGAATTTTCCTTTATTCACTCCTCTACAGATAGAGGCATGTATTACCAATTAAAAAGATATTTTTGACTTATGGTAAGTGTATCGAACAAAGCAGCCAAGTCGGTGTATGTTCAGCTAATAA
>JAAAKE020119762.1:0-15583 GCA_010014785.2 Anisolabis maritima | reverse complement strand
TAATATTCTTGTACTGTCTTATTTACAACAATCTAATAATTTTTTAGGAAAATTTTCAAAAAACCTAAGCAATAATATATTTTTTTTTTTTTTTTTTTTTTTTAAAATAGGTCGATATTTGAAGATGTCAAAAAAAAAAAAAACGCCAGGATATAAATGATTATTTTTGGCAAGATTTATTAATTTGTTAATTAATTAATAATTAATGATAAAATTTCCCAGTACCCAGGCAATTTTGAAAATAATGGCGTTTTAATTAATATGATTAATCAAGTTTTTTAAACAGGGATCAAAACATTCGGAAATATGGAGTCGCAACCCACATTAGTCCTGATTTAAATGAGAAAAATTAAACGGAGAAAATTTTTGCGATGAGATGGGTTCGAACATAGTTTGAAATTAACTCAGAATTATATGGTTTTTATGGGTACTTTTTATTTAAGTCTTTTTCGGCATATGAGGTCATTTAGTTTTGATCCATATGTATTTAAATTAAACGAACAACGCAATTTGTTAAATCTTCTAGAAATGAAGAACATAGCATGAGTGATCTACTCTAAAAAAATTTTGGAGCAATTAATCAAAAAAATCCACTGGTAAGTTGGTTATTCGAGTTGTGTAACTCCCACAACCAAACAAATTAAGTTCTACAATCCATTACATACCTAGAAATTAAAAAAAAAAAAAGAAAATGAGTTTCAAAAATTCTGAAAGTAATTTTGTTTTTTATAGTTCAAGTAATATTTCTCTCGAATTTAATTATCTATTAGATGGTAAAACTACTCCAGGGCACATAAAGATAGAATTCGAGAATTGTAATTTTTGCACGTTCATAATAATATTTTTTTTTTAAAAGAAAAAGTAATAAAAAGTAGAAAAGGATTTGATGCATCATAAAACATCAAATCATATAATGAAATTAAATACCACATGTCTATTTTGCTATGGAAATATAAAAGAAAATAATTTTCAAATAGCATAGAGATGAGAAATTATTTATTTGTAGAAAAAAAAAAAAAAAAAAGGCGCATTCCTTAAGTGACTAGAATATCATCTCGATAAAGTCCACAGACGTCCAGAGATGGACTCAAACAAACAAAGAAAAAAAAATAGTCAGACACAAATATGGCAACAACGAAAGAAAGAACGATTAGCGCATGGCTATATATAAAAGCAGTTACCTAAAAGTTATCAAAGCGACCTTAAGGAGGAAAAGAGAGAGAGAAAGAGGTCAGCGCCCCTCCCCCCAAATATGGACAATATTATGAATTACTTTTTTTTTTATAATTATAACATTAATTAACGACCATTAGTGAAATTATAATGTCAACATACAAGCTATAAACGAATATAGCCTTGGGCCCAGATAAACGATAGATCAATAATAACTATTTTTTTCTCAGACTAAATTTATGATAATTCATAAGATTAGCGGTAAAAGGAATTTAGTGTAACGTCATATTAGACGTGAATATGAATGAATCGTTGAAGAGAAGACTTGTTTTCCGCTCATGGATTATATAAATTTATAATTTTCAAATAAAACGTTACAAGCGTTACAAAATAAAAAAAATAAATAAATAAATTTTCCAACCTATTAAAAATGCAATATAATTTAATAAAAAAATTGCATTTATTAATTAAATAATAATCCATGAAACATGGATAGGAGTAGAGATAGAGGACTTTCTTCATGTTCTAAGGGCGCATCCTGAGAGATGAAATGTATTTAAATTATATTGACTACCAATTAATTTAAAAAAATTTGGAAGGACTCCGAAAAAGACTTAAGAAAAATATTATTAATGAAGATGAAGTAGTATGGCTGTGTAAATTATGGGAAGGTGAAAAATGAACAAATAAATTTCATTTATATTTGATCAAAAATATTTGTATATAAACTATTGCTGAAGTTTCTGTCTTGGTTTGAGCCTGTTCTGTGCATATTTTAAAGTTCTGAAGATGGTAGCGAAACGTCAGCACTTTTTATATATAAATATATATGTCAAATGAAATAAAATAAACTTAATTTCTTCATTTTTCACATTTCAAAAAATATTAATAATAATAAAATTTTAATAAATAATATTATATATAATATATATTATATATAATTCATGATATGATACTAGCTACGCTTTGGCAGTCGTCGCACAGATAGTAAGTTGATAAATAATTTTTTTTTTCTTGCGTTATTTAAGTCCTTAGCTCAGATTTATTTTACTTCATGATATAAGAAATAAATGCTGGTGATCTACATAATCGTTTTATTTAGAAAAGGGATGTGTGATCATTTTATATTTTCATAATAGTAAACAAATTTTATTGAAAGTGCT
Source organism: Anisolabis maritima (assembly GCA_010014785.2). Lineage (NCBI taxonomy): Eukaryota > Metazoa > Arthropoda > Insecta > Dermaptera > Anisolabididae > Anisolabis > Anisolabis maritima. The sequence goes on along the minus strand of JAAAKE020119762.1, from coordinate 13,247 downwards.
TCCTTACGCTAAAATAATATTTTTCTAAAGGAAATAGAAAACTTTAAAAATTCTTATTTTCATTCAGTCATAGATCAAGGTTTTCGAAAAGAGAAAAAAAAATGTGGAACGAAAGGGTCGATTTATTGAAATCTCCATTTTAATTTTAAAAATTTCCCTATACTAAAAGAAAGAAAAAATTAAAACGAAATTGTCAATAAAAACCATCACATAATTGTCATTTGAGGTTATTAAATAAAAGATTAATAATTTTTTTTCATTTTTATTTTCCAGCTGTTAGCTGACGTCTTTCAGCCCCACATATTTAGAAGTTTATAATTATTAATAAACAATGTGACCCCAGATCGAGAAGTTAGAGATAATGACATGTCAAAACCAAGGGATTGAGTTCGAATCCCAGGCAGTTCGATGAAAATTTATTTAAATCAATTGAATATAAATTGTTCGAAATAAATATGCCTGGATAATCGGTATCGTAATATAAACATGTATTGTTTAAAAGTCTATGTGGCCTCAGATGCCGAAAAAACTAAAAAAATAAACAATTTAATCATAATAATAGGTGTCTATCAACCAAAGAGGTATCAAAAACTTCTTTGTCTTTCTCTTATTCCCATGTTTCGGTGACGGTATTGAAAATCAAACGCAACAGAGAAGATCAAGCTGGTCTAAAAGGAAGAAGTCTGGTATATAGGGAGTCAGAAAAAAAATGCCAATCTCAGCTCGGGTAACTTGTAGTCACCATCCTCATACGAGAATTGATCTCCTGAGTTAGAAGTGGCTTATATCAAAATAAGCTTATATATTTGTACTTCACAAAAAATTGGCATTATATTTATAAAAATATGTTTTATTAAAATTTTGGAAATAATAAATATATAAATAATAGAATATGGGGGATCTCATGCGAATAATTTATAGAAAAGGGTAAACAATTCACGAGCTATACTAACCTTATATGAATAAATGTATACAAAATTAGAGAAAAAAATGGTTGTGGAAAGTAGCTGACTTTGGTATTAACAAACAAAACAAAATATGTAAAAAAAAAAGATTACACTAACAAAAAAACAAATATCAATTTTTTTTTTAATTTGAGAAATAACAAGATGAGATATTATGAAATTTAAAATATAAAATTTTAATTGATAAGTGGTCTATATTTTTCGACGATTTGAAAATAATTTATTCGCAAAATTGTATTTAATTTAATTTGGAGCTCCCTTTAATGATAAGCAAAAGAAAATGGTTCTAAATCTATTAGCATCAAATGGAATCCTTTTATCGGTTATATAGCTTTAAATATATACAAATGCGAATTAAAATGACGTCATTGGGTCAACGGAAGACGCCAAGGCTGACTACCAAAACACCAACAGAAAAAAATTCACAAAATCATTTGACAAATGAAATCATTTTTAATCTAATTCAACAAAAATTAAAAGTAAAAAAAAAATTGCGATTTTTAAATAAAAGTTTAATTACTCTCGGATAATAAATTAAATTCATATTATAAATAAATAATTTATTCAATTAAAAATATATAACATAAAATCGAAATGACATTTATTTTTTATATTTTAAAATTTATTTCATCTAAATTATTAAATTAAATTATTAAGCTTTTTTTAATAAAAGTTGGAACATAGAGATCAATAAAAGCCAGGGGCGTAACCAAGAGGGGAGGTATCACTTCCGGTGTAAATAAAGCCTATTCCTAAAAGATTCTAACACGACGAAATTTTTTTGGTGTTTCTTTACTTAAAATTTGAAAATTTGCTTAAAATTAAATAAGAGGGGGGGGGGGGGGCTATCATTCAATGGTAATTTTTTATCTCTTCGCCATATCTTTGGTTTATAGAGAGAGAGAGGTCTCTACTCACATACCAAAGCTCAGTGCTTCGCTTCCTGAGCGACAAAAATTTATTTATATTATATTGGCTAGCAATTAGTATAAATAAATAAGGACGAAGTCTCAGACGCTGAAAGAAAAAATCTTGTCATTATATTCGTTTCAATTATTATTAATTATAATATTTGATCCATTTTGAATAAATAAATTATTATTATTAATACTATTAGCTATATATCAAGCAGCTTAATATCCTTTCGATTAAAGAATTCGAACGGATAGAATATATTTGAATGCTTAGTTTGTTTTGATTGAAATTTAAATAAATTTAAAAGTCAAATTTGGGTGTGAGATGAAATTTTAAAACCAAAAAGCTAAATTATTTTTTATTGAAAATATTTTCAAAAGACAAGAAAAAACCTTAAAAAATTAAGTTTTAAATATATCATTATGATAAAAAAAAAATTTTTTTTATACTTAGCTTACTTTTTCAAAAAAAAAATTAACAATTCAAAATAAAAATTAAATAATCAATTTTCGATTGCCATCAAGATAAAAAGTAATCAAATAGATAAAATCTATATAAAAATAAATTATCTTAGTTGGGACGATTTGATTGTAATGTTGTTTTTAATACAAATGGAATGCTCATTTAAGATAATTCCTTGATTTTGATTAATCTGATGTTATTTTCAAACTCAAAAGAATTGAAAAAGTAGGGCAAGATGATTTGGGCTTTAGAACCAAAGCGACATTTTTAGTAGCGTCAAAGTCACGAAATGGAAAAAATGAAATTTGAAAAAATATTCAACAAAAAAATATTAAAATATATAAAAATAGATCTTTTAATTTTATATTTGGATAAAATAAAATGGTGCAAATTCAAGATAAGAAAAAGATATCTTTGGATTACCGACACCTTTTTTGTCCACTCTATGGACTAGGCTTAGATTTAACTTATAACCAATATATGAAATAGAAATTCAGAATCTCGCTTCGCGCAGAGATCGAGAGCGAGAAATTCAAAAACACATAAAAGTTTTTCTCCAAAAAATTGAAAAATTAATCAGCAGAAAAACTGAAACTAGATATCATTTGAATTTGAATTTTTGATTGGTAATTGTGGGATGGAGGCGGCAAAATACAAAGTCCATACAAATAGAGTATTCCACGTTCTCCGGTTGAACCCAAAAACAAATTAGCACCAAATGGGATCACAATGAACCTGGAATTGCTTAGAAATAGGGTGATACTTATGTGCCATATTGCAGAATTAAATACCTGACGCTGGCACCTAGCTTAAATTTAAAATTTCAGCCTGGTACGTTTTTCGTTTTTGAGAAATCTTGTTCACACACACCTACTCGCTACTCACATAAACATAAAGCATTTTGAGAGACCCATTTAAAAAAAGACCCAGGGGACCCGAAGATGTCTTTTTCTTTTGAAAAATAGACATCGATTTTTTTGCGATCGCAATAATTTCTCACTAAATATTACATATATAGGTAAGAGAAATTAAAAAAGCACCGCCACACATCATTACAGTTTAGAATTTGGACACCCGAATCCAAATCAAAAACCCCAAGTGGAAAATTTTCACAATACCAATACTTCTGCTCCTCCCGGGATGAGGAAAGTGATGAGCATAAATAATTTACATCAATAGTCTAAATTTTTTTTATAATCATCATCTTTTTAACATATTAAAAAAAGACTGACCTTTTAATTCCTTTACTAATAATATATGAGTGAGAATGAATGTTCTCCTTACCTGAAACAAAGAGGAAATATAATTAATTAAATACTAGTAACATGAAGTAAATGGGTTAGTATTATAATAGTAACATATTATATTCAAAATTTAGAGAGAAAAAAAAATGGAAAAATAATAAGATCCGATATCTTAAAGTTTTATTATATAAAATATATTATAAAATTAATCCTCTAAACCTAGAGCGTGAAATGAAATCAATGCAAATATGAGATGATGCTTTTTGAAAAATTTCGAAATTTGTATTTTCAATTTAAATCAAACTTCGAATATAAAACGGTTTGGAATCTCTCGAATTCTTGCATGTTCCATTTATGCGTTCATGCCTCTCAGGGAACACAACGGATACAGCTATTGCCCCAATTTTATGGAGTATTTTCCCAAATACTGCACTTATTTATTTATTTTTTTCTTGTTTAATTTACTAGTAAATTTAATAGAGAATTTGGAATAAAATCAAATCTTTTCTAAGATTCAAGAAATTTTCAGAGATATCTTTCATTCTTAATTCTTTAACTAATATAAAATACTTATTTGTGTATATAGGTATTATTATTTATCATTTCCCCCAAGGGGGGAGGGTGAAATGGAGTATTTGAAAAACAATTCAAACATGAGAAACAAAGAAGGGAATTAAACGAAGACTCCCAGAGGCCCAAACTGAAATTGTGGCCTGAAACGGGTCTCGCAAAAGAATATATTCATTGAAAATTTTCCACACTTATGGCATTATTCTTGATTAAATAATAAAATATAAAGATAAATATATCTTATTATATAAGTTACATGGAAATTTATAATATTAAATTGATCTCAACAAAAGAGAGGAGTGATATAATTAATAAGGTGAGGGGAGGCCGAGTACTATGGACTCTCAACGGGGTTCACTCGCTTTCTTGGCTTATTCAGCCGAAGGAGAGGAAAGCGTCTGCTCCAGATAAGAGATAAGCTCTTTTATTTCTGCATCTTTTAGACACCCCACGCGAAAAACGTGCAAGAATGATTTTTTCTATCGATCAAAATTTAATAAGAAAAAAAGAGATTGTATCAAAAATCATCTGACTTTACCGTTATGGGAGATTATAAGCTGTACCAAAATTGGTTTGTAATAAATAGTTGTACTAAAGGACGTAAAATTTAAACATCTTGAGACAAAATCATAAATAAAAATATATTTATTAGATAAAAAGAGAAGGGCATTTATAAAAAGGTCAAGAGTATTTTCTTCTCTGGTTACTTACTGGCTATTTATTTTAATAAAAATACCAGTCATCTTGGTGTAATGTATTAAATTGAATTACTTGATAGACTCTATCATATTAAATAGATTTCTATTTCTTTTTATGTCAACATCAATGATGTCCATAATATATATGTAGAAATATTAAAATGATCATTTTCGGTTCTCACTCTCAACATATGACAATTTTTGGCTAAGGCGATCAACTTTCTCTTACCTATATATGTAATATATAGTATGGGGAAAGTATTGCGAACGCAAAAAAAAATCAATGTCGAGTTTTCAACGGAAATGCACAAACAAAATATAAATATTTTATAAATAAATTTGTTAATATAATTTTTTTTATAATATTGATAAATGATTAATATACACAAAATCTCTAAAAGGTAATATAAAAATATTTAAACAACATATTTAAATGTTTTTACTTTCTATTTAAAAAAAAAAGTAAAAATGATTGTTTTTCCTTTCCACTCAAAAGAGAAAAATTATTTTGTCCTTGTAGCCACTACAATAAAAATAATTCTTCATTACCCCCCTCCCCATGGTTGAGAGGTTAAGGATATTGACATTGTCAATATTGTCAACCTTAAAAGCCGAGGTGTGGGTTCGGATCCCATGTAGGCCGATGAAAATTTATTTAAATCAAATGGATACCAATTGATGTAAATAAATATGCCTGGATTGCATGTAACGTAATTATTATAAATTGTATATCGTTTAAAGTCAATAGGGTCTCGGCAGCAACAGCCACCAAGATCATTGTCAATAAGCACGGCCAAGCACTGTGGAGTCTCGGATAGGTGACCTCCGAGAAACAAAAGTGTTAGAAGCCATCGATACGAATTTTTCTCTATGTATAATATATAGTCATAATGTCTAAGCCTAAAATGACTTTAAATATAAAAAAAAAACCATTGTTCTTATCTATTATCATATGCAATGGATGAATTCTTTATTGTTTTATGCAGAATGATGCATTTGAGACAAAATGAAGAACATAGGACGGGAGAAAGGCGATGTTGCAATTACAAAAAAAAAAAGTGGAGAAAAGGAATTTTCAAAAGACTGTTTGTTTCAAATATATCTGGAGTTTCTCCTCTGCCTATCTTTTATCAACAGCTCAGATCGCGTCATTTCTATTCTTAGCCCAATTTATTGTTTTATCGGCAAGTAACTACAGATAATCTCAGAGATAACAACAAATAAATAATATCACTTAAAGCCATAATCAAAGTTTATACTTTTTGAATATACTAAAATTCCCACACAAAACTTTGTCTATTATTTTTTACTTTTATTCGAATGGGTAACAAATTTTTTCTCCACTGGATTTTTCATTTGACCTTTATTTATCATCTGAATATTTTTTTATCGTTATTCTGACTTGAAATTTTTGTTTAACCCTTTTTTCTTTCTCATATATCTGTATTTGTTACCATTCATTTTATGGGGGTTCCTACCAGCAGAGCAACGGGCCAATAATTTTTTTTAAGTCTTTTCGACATCTGAGGCCACTTAGACTCAGTTGATATTTATTTAAATTAACTGTAGCCAATATAATTTAAATGGATTTTATTGCTTGGGAGGGGAAACGAACCAGTGACCCTTGGTTCATGAAGCAAGTACAAATCCGACTAGAAAACATTTATTTGATGACATTTTATATCTTGTATTAAATTGTCAGTAATTTCTAAATAGATATAAACGTATTATGATCTGATTTTACAAGTTGGTATTTTTATTGTATTTCTTTGTGAGTGATGTCATGGATAATCAAAACACCAAATAATAATGTTAATAACTTTTAATGATGTCATCGACAAGCTTTGATCAGAGATATTCATTATTTTTGAATAAAGAAGTCTAGAAAAGAAAAGAAATATTTCCTGTGAAAATGAAAAATTATTTTGCAAGATCATCTTTGGAAAGCATGTAATTCTGAAACCGAGAGCTTCACTCTGTTAAAAAAAAAAAAAAGGGATAATTCAATTTGTATATTTCAAATTAACAGTTTTTGTCTAATTTCTCATTACTTGAAAAAAAAAAAAAAAGGGGGAGCTTAATTAAGAGGAGGCTTGTTGATGTTTTGAGCACCCGTGACGTCATTCGCATGCAGACACGCAACGCCAGAGACATGCGTGCTCTTTGAAACAAGGATGAGACCAGGACAATGGAATGTTTAGACAGGCTGAGCATGTTCATTTTGAAAGGACGAAACCCAGATAAGCCTAATAAAAAATATTAAATTATATCTTTAATATGAGAGTTTTCGATTAAAAATTAAAAAAAAAAAAAAAACTTGGACCTATATTCTAATGTATCCATGAATCGTGATTCCAATTAGTAAATACATATAGTAGCATAAAAAGAATTTTTAAGTTTCCAAACAATAGTTTTGCAGTGTTAGTGTTAATAGTATTTATTTTTTTGCTGTGCTGCAAAACGAAGACTTATCTATAGTCGGACCATTCCGAGAATTTCAGACAACTTCCCTTTCTAAAAGTGTGAAGACAGTTCCCTCTACGCCAGCGATCACCAACTAGTGGTCCGAAAGGCCGTTCTTTCAATTTAATGTATGCTTATGGTTGTAAAATTTTAATGTATACAGGTAGGAATAAATTTTATAAATGCAGGTAGATATCACTTCTAATTAATAAATGAAAGTATAATGATGATTATTATAAAACTTTTTATATCCTATCCTATTTAGGAGGATGATTGTTTTCAGTGGTCCGTAAATTTGAAAAGGTTCACGACTGCTAGCCTATGCCACTTCAAATCAATCACACGATCCTTGGTGAATAAGAAAGGGAGAAGTGCATATTCATCCCAACCCCTCTTCATCTCGAGGAAAGAGGCCAGTCTATAATATAATACTTTAGAATTAAAATGCTTCATATTTACAAATTTTTGTATAATAAAATATGAACATATTTGTGTACCAAAAAGAGCATTTTAGCACCTTTTGTGACGCCTCTCTATACCAATCACGGCACTGCACTTTGTGAAACTCTGGTTCAAATCAATGGTATTTTTTGGACTTTGCTAAAAATAAAAATAAAAAACAAAACAAAACAAAAACGTGTTTGAATGAAAACCAGACTATAATTCCTACTTATGTAAATGTCTGGTCCTTAATTAAATCTAAATTCCAAAAGATGAATGCTCCCTCTCTCTACCTCTATTATGTGAGTGATACTTGAAAGTATATAAAAATATATATTCTTATAAACAGTGGATGTAGTGAGATGGAATAAAAATTATCTCCTTGAATGATGCCTCTTGAATGATATTTTACGCGATCAATTAAATAGATTAGTATTTATATAAAGATTGGACACACGCAATGTCCAATGGGTGCAATAAAAGCAATTGCAAACAGGGTTTTATTATTCTAAGAATTCAATTGGGTAATCATTTAAAATAGTACTCATTAATAGATACACACATATATATAGATTTATAAAAGGAATTCAAAAGAATCTTAATTGATGATTATTATTATATATATTTATCGCTGTACCGTTTAGCCCCGATTACTCCCTGTTTACCAACACGAGGTTCTTCAGTGCACAAGAATATATTCCAAAAGTTGACCTTTTTTCAGAGTCATTTATGGCATTCACATACAGTATATCAATCTCACCCATGATGTAGTTTAATCCAAAGTTTTAGGAATGTTAAATATAAGCCTACATTATTTTTGTTAAGTTTAAAAATTAAAGTATTAATTAATTTCTCCTTGTACTAGTAATAAAACAAATTAATGGTAAAGCAATTTTCTTGGTTTTCGTTGATCTTTATAATAAATTATCGAATGCAAGCATACCTCTTTCATATAAAGTTGTCCTTTTAAGGTTTGGATGATCTAATTGTAGAAAAAAAGCAAAAGGAATAATTATTGAATAAATAAATCTTTCTTATCCAAAAGTAAATAAATTATTATAAACTATTATAAATAAAAATTGAAAATATAAAAAAAAAACTACAGAAAATTCACTTGGAAAAAATGAGCACTAAACATTTGACATTTCAACACAATTGGCTTAAGAAACTCAAAGAATATAGAAAAGGAGCCGTTAAAAGTGTTTGAATTTACACCAAATAAAAATATATTATTTTATTTATTTAATATTAATAATAAATTAATTGATGTATAAATTGTAAAATATTAAATAAATATAGGTTTTAAATAAAAATCTAAACTAAAAATAAATCACATAAAAAACAAAAATAAATCAAAAGTAAAAAATGGCGGCTAATTTGAATTTCTATAAAAAATAATTTTTGTCATATATTATTATATTATAGACATATTGATATTATTTATAAGTATTTTTTTTTATTGAAAGAGGGTAAGGGATGGAAATTTGTGATTCCATTTTTAATTTAAATTGTTATCGACCATCACTGTAGAACCCCCCGGGGCCCAGAGGTTAAAGATATTGACATGGTTAATAATGAAAACCTTAAAAGCCAAGGGATGTAGGTTCAGATCCCAGACAATCTGATGAAAATTTATTTAAATCAAATAGGATAACAATTGATTTAAATAAATATGCCTGGATCATTGTATCGTATATAAATATAATACATATCTCATTTCATGACTATATGGCCTCAGATGCTGAAAAGACAAAAAAATCACTATAGTAAGGGAGTTATTGTAATCATATCAATTTTTTTCAGAGCATAAATGAGATAATTTATAACAGGTCTTTTTATCTGTCAGTGAGAAACGGGTAGTACAAATCTCGTTGGACGAATGTTTAAGAAATTTCAGATTTAAGTTTCAATATGTCAATTTGATCAGCTTATAGTACAGATTTATCAAAAATAAATGAGAGTTTTATCATTTTATCTCTTTTGCCAATTGATCGTCTTTAATAAATTGATTTAAAATTAAAACTATTTCAACACTCATACTGAGTTTGCCATAAATTAACATTTTCTCTCTTATATGTATACATTGGTATACAAGGATATTCATGGTTGTATAATCTTATTTCATTGTATATTCGACTAACTTATTTAAGAGATGAAAAATAGTAAAGGGGTCCCTGGAGAAATTTCAGATTCATTCAGGAGGGTTTTTTTTTCGGAAAGAATCCATCATTGTTCTCATTGTTACTTGATGGAATGCAGCCTGGCCTGCCAACTTGCTTCAGACTCTTCGGACACCTTGTTTATATAAATAAAGGTATGAGAGGAATCACTGATGCCTCCTCTTCTTTAAGCCAAGAAGAATTTCAATGAAATTTTAATGACAAAGGCGGAGTTCAATTTTTTGCCAAAATCTTTCAAAGAATGAAGGTTGATAAGCTTATTATATTCAAAAAAAGATTAGTCAGAATCAACCATGTTATTCAGATTAGAGAATATGTGGAGGAAGGCCGTAGTTTTATCAAGGAAATGAAGACACAACAGACTCCTTTCGGTCCAAAAGTCTTTTTTTAACATTTCAAGGACTAAATATCACCCATCATCAGGACAAGGATGTTAACAAAATAATTTCTTTGCTTTGATTAAAGGAGGCAAAGAAATTATTTATCAAACATGAATTTTGCTCCAATCTGGGTTTGACAAAGAGTGAGAGCGCACCTCTGCAGAGCAGAGTGACCTGACTTCATGATCTTAAGGAACGCTTCCCATCCTGAGCGAAAATTTTTATTGAAATGATATTGAGTAGCAAAGGAGATGAAATGCCGAAAAATAATTTAAAAAAAAAAAAAAAAAAATTCAAGTGTATAAAACCATTGATTCATTTACAGTGCAGCTTCTTAAACATATTTTTTGCCAATATACAAAAAATTTTTACTAGAATAATATTCTTACCAGCTGACTCTATTATCAATTTAAAAATACAGTGATAAAAATGTCATTATTTTTTTAGAATTATTTCTCTAACTTTAATGATATAATGATACTAAATAAGAGAAATTATAATAAATACACAAATGTGCAATTTCATATGTCAAATTTAAAAGTGCAATAATATCATTTTCCATTCTATTAAATATTCAAATGCATTTCCACTCTAACCTATTAACTTATTGTCCGTAATAGGTTGAATAAAGTGAAATTTAAGAGCCTTCATTCAGTCATTTATATTTCATTTGATAAAGATAAATGCGTCAGATAATGACGTAACTTTAGGACGTCGTCAGATATATACATCTTAATAATTTGAGATGTTTATATTTCAATTAAGTTTCTTAGTTGAGCTTTTTTTTTTAATTGAATAACTCAATAACAACCCATTAGATCATGATGGCATAAAAGTTATTTCGAATATCAACATTTTTTAAATAAAATAATACAGTAAGATATGATTCACAAAAACTCCAAGGTGTTTCTTGTAATAAAATGTTGTTCCCAAGGTTTGTACAAAAGAATAAGAGATAATTTTTAATTTGTAACCTTTACTTAAATTAACTATCAGGCAGGGGTAGAGCGATGTAAGGAGGAAGGGGAACAATCATTTTTTGAAGGGAGGGCAGATTTCTATTATACAGAAATTTTAATTTAAAAAATTAATAGGTTTCCTTAAATTATTGTAGAAGAGTTAAGTGATTTATTATCCTCTTTTCCTGACTAAAAAATTAAATAAATGAATAAATAAAAATCTCCAGTGGAACCCAAGAGTTTTTACACCAGGTGTCTAGATCTAGCGAAATCGGCCTTCGTGAAAATTAATTTCTTACCTTATTAAATTATTGGTGCTAAAATAATAGGAGATTCCTATATCTTCAAAAGTAGAGAAAATAATTTGAATATTCATTCAAATTATTCCTGTATTTTCAATGACCTTATTTTTTTTTAAATCGATTTTCGGCCATTTAGACTACGTCCAAATTTATTTAATTTGGAACAAATTTTTTCAATTGTAAATATTTGAATAAATGATTAATCACATGCAATGGCGTCCTGCCCAGGAAATTCCAGAATGCCGAATTTTTTTAAATAAATAAAATCACAGGGATGTTAAGAAATGATTTCCCCGCAAGGATCCTCTGTTAGGAAAGGACAGAGCCATCTTGAAGTGAAGAGAAGAGAAAGGGTTAATTAAAAAAGAGACGATTTGTTTGACAAGAGGAGGAGTTACGGATAAGAATTAAAGTCGATTGATGGCCAGAACCTGTGACGGATGTTTTAGGTCTAATATGCATGGGTAAGAAATGAAATAAAATTGGTTTAAGCTATGATTAATAAAAAAGGGAAATTAGAAAATATGAATAGACATCCTCCTTTTCTAAAAGAGTTATAAAAGTCAAATAAAATATTAAATCCAATTGGAATCGTAAAATTCATAGCCATCTTGAACGAGAAGATGAGATCCGTAAAATTTATTCTACGCCCATTTTATCAAGATGACACAATCTTTTGTTTAAACAAAGCAAATCCCCTAATTTATTAATTAATAATTATTAGATGCGTGTAATATGTAGGTGGTATCAGGCAAGAACAAATGAATCAATTTAAATCCGTCTATTATGCAAATGCATATCTGCAATTTAGAAGATTAAAATGATTACCAATCAAAGAATGAAAGACGGAAAAAGAGAAACGTAATAAAGTTTTATAGAAAAGATCAAAAAGAACAGGTAACTAACAAGGATGTAGTTTTGGAGGTGTTGCATGATGTCATCCAGATACATTGCAGAGGACAATAGCCTTGAAGGTCACGACTCTTGGCCAGTCATTAGTCCCAGCCTTAATAAGTTGCAAAATATTATTAATAGGTGATAAAAGAGATGATTAAAAATGATCTCAGCTCCACTTCTTTTAAAGATATTAGCTCATAACATTTCGTGCTTCACGATTAAGCTCTTATTTTTTTTTGCAGAGCTTTAATTCAGAGATATTAAGCAGTCAAGTTCAACCGTCATTAGATGTTTTTTTTTTTTTTTTTTTTTGAGTTGAAGTCATTTTGAACGAAATTTGAAAGGATGAGGTCATCACTTTCTCAAGGGGAAATATATTTCGAAAGAATGACAGGCAAAAACTTTCTTGTAATATCAATATTCATGATTTATAATATTAATTTGTGTGTTTCTTTCTATCTTATGAGAGCATTTTAAATTATATTGATGATCTTTAAAAATTTTCCATCGCTTCGAATTCTGACATATAGTATAGAATAATTAATTAATAAAGTTATAAACAATAACAATAATATTATTGTTGTATAGGATTAAGGAATTTTGAGAAAATAAAACCAAGTTACTCTTAAAATTTTGTATACCGAAAGCCGTTCAGAGATGGTTCCCACCCAAATCTCCCCCCCCCCCCAAAAAAAAAAAAAAAAAACAAAAAAAAAAACATAACCCATAAAAGAAAAAAAAGAAAATAGAAAGAAAAAAAAAAAAAGAATT
>JAAAKE020119751.1:0-15584 GCA_010014785.2 Anisolabis maritima | reverse complement strand
TTGTTTATATTCAAATATGTTTTGTTTTTTATTTATAATCAGTTTTCTTTTAAACGTTTAATACTCGTATTTAAATGTATTTTAAAATCCTTAAATATATATATGTTTCATTTCATATATCTATTTCATTCTCTGCTCTTAAGTTAAAAAATAATTTTCCTTTGTATAAACAATTGATTAAAAAATGTTAATAGGGGCCTAGTAGTTAGAATTTGCTTATGGACCTAAAAAATCTAGTTACGCCACTGGGTCTTAGTCAAAAATTGATTCAATTCAAATTTTGATTGAAATATTTTGCACATTAGAACGAATTACGATATCTTTTATTTAAAATGAAAGGAGAAAGAAATTTCGATTTTTTACGCAAACTTGGGGTTTAGAACAAGGTTTTTGGGGAATATTATTTCTCTCTAAAATTCACACATAAAAATTTCTTATTCAGATTTTTATAGTCATGCATCTAACTTAAAAGAGAGAGAAAAACATTTAATTTAATTTTTGATATAAATATAACTAATTAATTAAAAGACAAATATCTTTTATTTGAACAAAATGATATCTTCAATTGATTTTATTATTTTAATTTCCAAAGAGATTATATCTTAGATAAAATGATGTAATATTTCAAATACATTTTGTTGAGTATTTCGTATTTCTAATACATGATGTATTTTGTCCAGCTGACAATGACAATGTTTTTTTTTTATGAATTAAAAAAAAATTATTCTTGTTTTACACGAGTTGTATGTATGTTTTGTATGTATGTATTTAACACGATCTACACAACTTTAAAAAATAAAAATATCTTAGTAATTTAATAGCGACATGTACAAATTTTTCTAAAGTTAAAAAAAAATTATAAAATTTATAAATAAATAAAAAAAAAAAACAAAAAAAACAAAACAATGTAATAGATTGTAATTCCTTTTTGTTTTGAAGAATGATTTTTTCTTTGTTAGGTACTGTTTTTACTTCCGAATTTCTGTGCTCCGACGCCTCAATCGCTGTCATACTCCACGACTTTGTCGCTATGCACGCCCGATTATAATACCCTATTACATAAAAATGATAAGATTCAAACATAATTTTTTAATTTTAATTTTATTTACTCTAATATTTTTGATGGTATTTTAGGTTAGAAATCTTGGCCTTTTTATAGATATATTTTTTACGCGAATTTTATTTACATACATTCTTCGTAACCAATTTATCGTGTAAAAACAGAATTCATTGTATATATATATATATATATTTGGCCTATAACACTCATTTAATTTGATTTGTTTTTGAATTAACTATCTATATTAAAACATCAATATTAAACTATATACTATATACTATATACTATATAATGTTAAAAAAGCATAGCGGAACAAATATATTCATTTTCTCTTACTCTCATCTCTCATTTAGTCCAAGTATAGCTAGTATCTTCTTTAGTAAAGAGATAAAAAAATTCTTAAGAAGAGGACCCGCCTACACTAGGTATTTTCTATTTATAAATTGTCATCATAAAATAATTTAAGCATTATCAAGAAAATTCAATTTAGCTGCCCTTAAGTGTATGATAAACCTCGGAGAGGAGCCAATTTTATAAAAGTTTGAAGTCAGCACCTGTTTTTACTTTTTTTATGAGGAATCGGGGGGGAAAGGGTCGAAGCTAATAGCAACTGATTTCATATGTCTCTTCAAGATTTTGAAATTATATCACTGCATTAAAATAATAACAAAAGATAATTAACATTCTAAAAATGGTAGAGTGATAAATTAGATACACAATTTTTTTAAAATAATCAATGGAACTCACTTTTAAGATTGTTTGAGGCATTCTTTTATCTACAGACAAGTTTTGGCACCTACACAAATCTCTGAAAAGGAACCGGAATGATCTCCTTTTTTTCCCTTGGTGAGCGCCATCCACTATTTTAGTGAGTGATTTTTTGAATGGGTGTGGTTTAATGTCCAAATGGTAAAATTTCAATGGGATCTGTAGTCACACTTAATTTCTGAACAAAAATAGCTTATTTATTAATAAAAATAAGAAATAAAAAATTTAATTATTTAGAAAATGTTTGCTCTGTTTTTCTGTTTTTTTTTTTTTTTTTTTTTCCCTAGTGAGTATATGTATGTATTTTATATTTTTACAAAATTTTGTTCCAATCTGTCAAGTTGTTCGTCCCCTACGGTTTACACAGGCTCAGCACCACACTCAGAGAACAGAACCTTTTTTTTTGGATTCAGGGGATCTCAATTCATGGAGATCCATTAAAATGTTGGGTTGGAAAAAATCTGCTTACTAAATTTTGCTCTATGCTCATATCACTACCCTTTAAGTGTTTACAAAGTAAAAGAAAAAATTAGCATGTTAAATTTACTACTCATGAAACAGATGCAGAGGACGATTTTGAATAAAGAGTACGCAACCAAGATGTTTCGCAGCCGGAATTTAAACTTTTTGCAAATACTTAAAATTAAAGTTTGTTTATTACTGTTACGTCCTAATGTTGTTGACCACTTTCATCTTGCTCAATGTTTTAATTATTTTGGGCAAAGATAAAACTAACTACTAGAGCTTCTCTTCATTTAAGTATCTCAAGTTTAATTTGTATAAAATCAAATAGAACCAATGGTCGTCCCGCTGGTACAATATTTAAAAAGGGAGGCAATAGTCCTTCAAAAATAGATCAAAATATGCCATATTATTGATAATATAATAAAAATAATTTTTCAATGATTCACAAAAATCTATAAATAAAAGAAAAAAGGAAATTAATCAAGGAAAAGAGACTAAGATATAGAGAGAGAGGATGAAATAGATGGAGGAAATGGAAGTTGTGAAGAGAGAAATGATTTTAAGGGACGAGTAGAAATTTTGGAAAGAAAAATATTATTTTCAAAAAGAGAAATAAAAAAAAAAAAACAAAAACCAAATGAATTAGTAAATAATATTCTAGCTAAGAATTTAGGAATCGGAGATATGAAAATAATTCACACAAGAAGTTTGGATCAAGGATAGAGGGGAGGACTATACCGATGTTAGTAATTTTGATAACAAGATATAAAAGATAAGTATTTAAAGCCAAATTAAAATTAAGAGGAACTTAAATATATTTATTGAGGATTACCATTAGAAAAGAAAACAATTTTAAGATGGAAGAAGATTAAATATTCATTTTAACTTGTTAGGAAATCGTGGAACCATTATAGAATTATATATATATATATATTATATATATGTTCTGGAAGGTTTCCCCGGTTGGTTGTATGTGGAATAATGTTTTCCAGGGTTGGCCCGCGTTGATTGTTGAGATTAACTCGACGTTTCTGCTCTCCTTTTGGAACCATTTTCAAGAGTTTTGTGTTAGGAAGTGATGGTGGAGGTGGTTTGTTTTTGTTTTCGGGGTCGCACTCTTGCTAGTCCCCAAGTTTGGTCGGTGTATCTGGATGTGGATGTAGCGGTGGTTTGGATTTCGCTCTGAGGTCCAGGGGGGGCTTGGTTGGGTGTTGTGTTGTTAGTGTTTTGTTTGGGTTGACTTCGAGGCCTCAATCTGCCTACTCCTCGAGTTGTGTGTGTGGATGTTTCCGAGGCTTGTGTTGCTCTCTGTTTTCTAGGTAGTAGTTGTTTGGATTGTTTTTTAGGAAGTGTTTGGTTGGATGGTGTGGTGATGGTTGTCGCGTTGGTTGGTTCGGCTAGGATCCGGGGCCTCAATCTGCCTACTCTCCGGGTCGAGGTGTTGCTTGGTCGCTCGTTCGAGCTCAAGTGATTGGTTGTTGAGCGAGTCACTCTTTTTATAGGCTCTGTGGAAGGATGGGAGGGATTGGAAGGGGTTCGGGTTCGGTCGGCTTTGTTCGGGTCTATTCGTTAGAAGTCCAACAGACGCACGACCGTTAGAAGTGCGTCCGTTGGACTCACTTCTAACGGTCGTTTTTTTTGTTTTAAAGTCGTCCATGTATATATTAACTAACACGGGTGAGAGTGGAGATCCTATTGGAGCACCTTGTACTTGTCTATAGAATTGGTTTTGGAAGGTAAAGTATGTGTTTGTAGTGCAGGGTTTTATAAGGGAGATAGTTTCAGAAGAAATATTGTGTTTTTGTTCGAGGATGTCCAAGGTTTCTTTTATTGGAATATTGGTGAACACGGATACGACTTCGAAAGTGACTAGTGTGCTGTCTGGCGTGATTTGGAAGTCTTTTAGGTGTTCTAAGAATTGGAATGTGTTTTTGACGTGGGATAGTGCTTGTTCTGCTAGTGGTTGTAGAGTTTTGGCTAGGTGTTGGACTAATTTGTGTGTAAGTGAGCGGAAGGCACTGATTATAGGGCGTAGGGGGACTCCAGGTTTATGGATTTTTGGAAGGCCGTAGGCTCGGGGTATTCTAGAAGAATTGACATACAACCAACCGCGGAAATCTTCCAGAACATATATATATATATATATATATATACAGGAAGGATACACGAATTATACAAATTACTGGAAGAAACAATTGATGAATATACAAGAGGAGGACGATTTCAATGCAAGAATAGCGAAAGAAAAGCAGGAGGACGAAGAAGACACATTGGAAAAACCATGAAAATCCGTTCACTAGTTTAGGATCCATGTTTTATAAACATACATACAGAGAGACAGATTGTCTTTTATATATATATAACACATAGATTTTATGTTTAAGACATAATTAATATATATATATATATGTTTAATAAATTTTAAATATTTAATTGAAATTAAAATTTCAAAGCAATAAATAAATATGAATCATTTAATTTCTTTAAGCATTTTTAAAAATAAAACAAAATAAAGTGATTTCTTTTATCATGCAGCCAGGGCTTTGCGCTTGAAGAGAGAAAGAACGATAGTTAGGCGAATGGGAGAGACACCTCTTTTCTCTCCTTCCTAAAGCCTTCCACTAGGCAAAATTTTTTAGCCCGTAATTTTTAATAATTTTCCAAGCTCGCAAATACCCACCCGTATTTTTTGAATTTCACTTACCTATATTTACAAAATATTTAAACTTTTTTCCCTTCTCAAAGAATAGAATATATATTATAAGATATGGAACAACTAAAAGATCTGTTGATGATTTGATTTATTTTTGGCATGGGTAAGCCTGGGGTGAAAATAGGTGAGCTTTAATTAACTTATTTAAATCTCGCATTCATTATTTGATTAAAATATGTTGATTAATTATATTCTTTGTTTTAATTTATCGATTTGAATGACTATTATGCCAAAGACAAACTTAAAACAATTTTTTTAACAACCAATTTGCTACAAGTATATATAATTTTACTCTCGATAAGACTATATAAAAAAAAAAACTCAAATAAGAAAAAAAATTTTTGCTCTCCTTCTCCCTAGCTTACCTCCCCCTAATAGTCCTAAATTTATCAAATCATTCAGTTCTTGACATTTAGGTCATTTTTACCTTTGAAAAATGTTAACGCAATCGAATTATTATTTTTTGGGTTATCGTGGACAAAAGAAATTACTTCAGGCATACACATACAGACACACATACACACTCACTCATAGACATCATTCCAAAGAGTATTTAAATGGATTCAGGGGACCTCAAAACAGATTTTGATAACTTCAGTTCAATTTTGATTTTGTTTTTGCCATTACATTAACATATATCTATCTTCTGTTGATCGATAAAAGTTATTGAATATTTCATTAATAACTACAAATATAAAGTACAAAAGGAGAGAATCTTCAGTTAGATCGCATGGATTGCACGCGTCCCTTAGGCGGGTCCCAGGTCATAAAAATTTTATTGGTATCTTATTTCAGATAAAATCTCAGCAAATGACTCGTGTCTTGACGGTGCTGCCATGCTGCAGAAAACTTAGGAACTAATTTTCCTGACAGCCATTTTAATTCACATGATGAGGTTATTTTGTTTTTCAATAAAAATAGAGGAGTAACCATCAAAGTAATTTGATCAACTTTACTAATCAAATAGTAACAAATAATAGTTTAGGAGAGATCCTTAATTAAGTTAAAAGATTTTTTGTCTATAATTAACTTATCTTAAAGATATAATTAATTTCCCCCATATACCTATGTTGTCGGAAGTATGATTTAATGATATTAAATTAAAGAGACAGAAATCTGACTCCAAAGCTTGAATTATTTGTACTTTATTTGAGTGGATGCGAAGTCTTTAAATTTTTAATCATTATTATCTTATGTAAATTGCCTTTGATCTACATACAACATTAGGGCTAGGGTTTTTGGAAAACTTTTTAAACATTTAACCAAAGAATAATTATAAATACTATATAGTCGAGGCTATAGATCATGAGTTCAATTCCCAGAGACCATACGAATCGATCTGCTCCGTAGTAATTATTAAATATACTATACCTAATTCAAATGAATCTTATATACAAGGGTGGTCTGGTTTCCGATCCATCAACTTCATAAACAATTATTTTGCAGAGAAAGACGCCGAGTACTATTGGACTGGTTAAAGAGATGGGAGAATTGTGTAGACTTACAAGAGACTATGTAGAAAAATAAAAATAAATTTGAAGAAAAAATGTCTTGTATCTTTGTTCGGAAACTTTCCAGACCACCCTCATTTAATGTAAATTTATTTCCAATATTCCATTTAAGGCTTTGTCAATAAAGTATCACACAACTTTCTCTTACTTAAGGTAAGGAAAGCCCTGTCCCTTGGTGTAGAGCTAGAGGTCTAGCTTCACGTACCAAAGGTCATAGGTTCGCTTCCCGTCCTGAGCGACAAAAATTTATTTAAATTATATTGGCTACCAATTAATTCAATTAAATAAGGACGGAGTCTAAATGGCCTCAGATGCCGAAAAGGACTTTAAAAAAAAAAAAAAAAAAAAAAAAAGGTAAGGAAAGCTGAGTGAAGTGCTCTCATCATCAGTAGCTCGACAGCCCGCGGTTGACCATGCCCTTCACAAGCAGCCTCTTCCATCCGCCCTTGTCACTCGCCATCGTCTTCCACCTACCCACTCCGATCTTTCTAGCATCCTCATCCACGCAGTCCTTCCATCTCAACCTTGCTCTTCCAACTCTTCTATTCCCCACAAGTTGAGCCTCAAAGTTTCTTTTAGGTGTGTAACAAATAAATTTATTATACTGCTTAGAAACACAAGTCCTAGGTGGCTAGGTTCAATCAAACACAAATCACATTTATAAATTACATAATACAAAATAACAATTAACAAAATAATTACAAAAAAATAATAGAAATAGAAATGTATGCTCATTAACAAATGACATGTTCATACATTTCCATTGAAGGAAAACGATAAAAACATAAACATTGCTCGCAATAACACAATGACCAGAAGTAAACGACGCTTTAGCTATCCCAATATTCGCCTTAAGCTGTTAAGGAAAACCTGGCAAAACCTTAACAAGGATGGTACGACCTCAAACTACCTGAGCTAAACTCTGCACATGGTAACTAAATAAAATTTTCACAATTCTAGTACTTTTGGACTTGACAAAATTTATAATAGATTTAATGATAGGAGGCAGTAATGATTTAGATTTCAGATCGTTCCACAAATTAATATTAGATCCTACAACCGAATGCAAAACTATATTTTTCAAGAATCTTGGCTTTTGAATTTTCTTTCTATGATATACCCTATCTAAATAATTTGGCTTCTGTAACCTACTTGTTATTTCCTCCCAATTTCTAAAACCTTGAACATCACGCCTTAAACATCACTTTCAATTTAGCCCATTCCCTTCTTTCTAATAAACAAGCTCACCCTAGTTCTCTCATCATTACTAAATCTATCAAATTTTTCAAAACAAGCCTAGCCACCCTCTTCTGAACCATTTCTATTTCACACATAAGTTGAATAAACTTAGGACTTGACTTCCTTGGACGTACTTTTCAAAACTATACAAACATCCCCAGCTTCCTATAAGCCTTATTAACTATATAATTAATATGCGTATCCGATTTTAAATTTGCCTGAATATGAATGCCCAAATATGTATAAAATTTAGATTCATTGATAATATTTCCATTAACCGAATAATTTTCTGAGCAAACCAGACCTCTACAATTAAACAAACCTAACTAAATTTGTTTTAGAATGGTTGAGTTCCATCGAATTAGAACTACACCATTCTACAATTTGATCCAAATCATTCTGTAAAATGACCCTATCACTATCCACTAATCTATATACGACACCATCATCTGTTTCATAAAGAAAGCACTAATAAATCTAATTAAATTAACAAACAAAACTAATGGGCATAATTTTTCTAAAATAATTTTTAACTGATTTTATTGAAAGCTTTAGTAAGTCCAAAAAAATCGCATCTACACCCTGATTTTTATCTAAAGCATCCTGCAAATCATGAACAAAAGAAACCAATTGAGAATCACAAAAATAACCTGTTCTAAACCTATGTTGCCTATGATAGAACCATTTTCCTCCCTCCAAATATGAACGGACACGCGAGTCTATCAATCTCTCTAAAATTTTGCACACCATACTAGTTAAACTCACTGGCCTATAATTACAAGCTATGCTCTTATCTCCCTCCTTATAAACAGGAATAACCTCCATTCTGACGACATGACCCGCCCTTTGAACCCTTTTGATCTTTATGTGTTTAACTATTTTGATCTAATTCATATAATTAGTGGTCAAACCTTCTCCAAACTCCATATTCCTGGACTCCAAAAATTGATCTCAATTTTCCCCCGTCAAAAACTCTTAAAGATTTTGCATAATTTTTTTCAAAGCCCAGGTTTCTAACCCATAGGTAAGAAGGATTGGCCCCTCCAGTACCTTGTAAGAGTGATATTGGTTCTTCTTGAGAGGAGATGTGACTTAAAGTGCTTTCGGAGGGCGGCAAAGCACTTGTTAGTCGCTTGTTAGTCGCCAGGATACTTTCCCTAATCTCTTCACTAGTGTGGCATTTTTTATTGACATCAGATCCGAGCAAGGTGAAACTTTCGATCGCTTCAAATTTGCAATTACCTACTTGTATTATAGCTTCTTCCATTCAGTATGGGCAGGTATTTTGTCTTGCTTTGGTTGATCTTCAGGTTCATAAACTGCTCTGCCGATCGAGTGCAGTGAACGCCTCTTGATGTCTCTCTCAACGCGGCCTATTTTGTCAATGTCGCCAATGTAGGCTAGTATTTGGACTGTACACTGCACTCAATTAGATCCGGGGAGTTTACTCTAGCCTAAGCAGCCAGGATATTGTATCTACTATTAATGATGACCTCGGCACCTTGGAGAAATGGGGATCCCGTAACCACGTCAACAATGTTGCCTAATTTCCGGATTCGATATGCCCATCCGTCACTTACAGCCTTAATAATCTCGAGTTCAGAGACACGCTTTCTGTTCTGGGTGTGACTATTTCTTCAGATCTTTTCTGGAATGACCATATTTCTGCGGTTGCCAAATCATCTGCTAGGAAGCTTTGTTTCCACTTCAGATCCAAGCAATATTTCTCTCCTCAGCAACTTCTAACCCTAAACAAGGCTCACATTCGTCCGTGTTTTGAGTATGGGTCCCACCTATGGAGAGGGGCTTCTAGGCTTCTAGCTCTCTTCCCTTGATGCGATTTAAAGGCGTGCGGTGAGACAGATCAGAGACGATTCTCTAACTGCCTTCTTGCAACCACAGAAGAAGTGTATCTGCTTTGACACTTTTTTACAGGTATTACCATGGTCGATGTTCTGTTGAATTTATTCCTCCCAAAGCAATGTTTGTCCGCAATACAAGGAAATCATCATCCCAACAACCCCATGTCGCGACTAGTAGAAATAATCAATTCCAGTCTTCCTTTATCCCCATGACCTCTCGTGATTGGAATAACACCTGCTACTATCTTCCCTAAAACTTACAATCTCCAGTCTTTCAAATACAACCTCAACAAGCACCTTTTAAAGACCCACTTTCTCCTTCTCCTGTCCTTCCTGGTTGCATGTGACCACTGGTCATTATAGGTCCGTTGGACCTTATGCTTCCATATCACAAAAAAAATTTCCTTTGAAATCTCGACATCTATGTTTTTTGCCATCGCAATACTTTTTTCACTATATATTTCATATATAGGTAAGAGAAAGTAAAAATGTTCCGACTAAGGTTAATTTAAGCATAATTTATTTACAGATAGCTAAATGAATTTACATACAAAGAGAGATGACTCGCAATATTATGAATTTACTATGAAATATAAATATAAAAGAGATCTTAAAAACAAAAATTTTACCTAATAAATAAATATAAGTTACATTAAATTCTAATCTTAATTATTGTAATTTTATTTATGTTTTTAGTTCTTCACCTACATTTTATTGCTTCTTTTATTTTAAAATTTTTCAATTAACACAATTAATGAACACTATTTTATTTAATAATACAATATTTATTAACTAATTCGCGCAGAGAAATATTTCTCTGGCTACCCATAACATCTATTATATACAAAATAATTGCAAAATATATTTTTTTTGTTTAGATCTTGAGAAAATTGTTTATCCCATTTAGCAGAGGAGGCGAATAGCAAAGTTAGATTTTAATATTTAAAGCTTAATGTTACTCGAGTTCAAATCCGTTTATCGCAAAAAATTTTTGAATTTTGATTAATTTTTCCTCTTAGAATAATATAGTGGGAACTCATTTATCACTCTTCAGTAATAGGAACAAAGTTCTATAAAACGACCCGTCCCTAATCAAAATCTATATCTATATATCTCTATATTTATATAAATAAAAATAAATCTTAATTCCAAAATTACTAATTCTTTCGGAATTTTAGATATTCTCTCTCTTCATTTATATTATTTGATATATGATATGTTATTACTCCATGAAGTAACTTTCTTGGGATTATACTGAGATGGGGAACTTTGGAGTTAAAGAAAAGAAAAGATAAATTATGTAAAATATATGACTTCATGATTTATTTTTAATTTTATTTGCAAAGATATAAAGAAAATATTAGAAACAACCCGCCCTCAGATCTGGGTACATACTTAAAAACAACCAATAATACCTCACTAGAAAATAGCGAATTATTACAAAACGAGAGGAATTTTAATAAATTAATTACCCTAGAAAAATTCGAAATTTGGAAAAGTCTACTACAATGTGAAAAATTATTAAATGATAATATCAAATTCCCTGACCCCCATATTTTCAAACAGTTGATACCTTTTAAAAGTTTTTAAATAATGCCTATCTTTATATTAATTATTCATTAGGATATGAGAACATAGAAAATTTGAGCATGGATTTGTTCTTTTTATTTTCTTCTCAACGGTTAGTATTTTACAGAAACTTTTTTATATGATTATTATCCATAATATAATCTATAAATAACAATAAATAATTTATTTATCAAATAATTAATTTAAATGACAACTCACCCTGTCATCTGCGCTTTTCCTTTTCGAATAAAAATAAAAATAAATATTTTAATAAATTGAGAAATGGATAAAATTAGAACCAGTATATATTTAAATGAGTTTTCAAAACTATCATTAACGTCAATTATCCCCTCCTTCCTTTGGCCGAGAGTTAAAGATATTGACATTTTCAGCATAGATAAGCTTAAAAGCCAAGGAACGTGAGTTTGGAACCCAGGCAGTCCAATTAAACTTTATTTAAATCAATTGGATACCTATTGGTGTAAATAAATATGCCTGGATCATTGTATCGTAAATAAATATATTATATATCATTTAATGTTTTTATGGCCTCAGATGCCGAAAAGACAAAAAATGTCAATTAAATTCTAACTTAAGATAAAAAAATTAAATAAATAATAACAATCATATATATCTATATAAAGTAAAATTGTCATCTCTTCACAATAAATTAATTCCCCAGTGTATGTTTCAGAAAGACCTGATGATGCTTTAAAATAAATTTAATTTTGATCTGATTTAAAAAAAGAAGGATCTATTAATATAAATAAATTTGTCACAGTATTTTTTAATAATTATTTTCCTCGCTCATTAATTATATTTTAAGAAAAAGAAGTAATATTCCTGATTTCATTTTATATTTAATTCTTCACTTAACCCATACTTTTTGCCCTTGATAACTCTTTTATATACTATATAAAAAATTAATATAAATTAAAGAATGAATATTATTAAATTTTTATATGATGCTGACTTTTTTAGTGAAGCCAAAGGACTAAAAAAAGACCTTTTTCTTAAGGAAGGGGATAGAAGAGGAAATAGAGTAGAAGGAGAAAACTTTCATTTGACTAAATAATAATATTTAAGGACAGAGATATTAATTTGAAATAAAACAATATAATTTTTTTAAAGGAGTTAATTGTGTATAATTATTATTTATAAAAGATATAGAAGAAAATGATATAGAGGTGATGAGGTGAAAATTAAGGATGACTTTGAGTTGGAGGTAGGCCTTAAGCCTTTGGAATGCGTTCATTTGGCCGAGTTGGCGAACCCATCTGTTCTGCGATTGCCAATGCGCCAATGCAAATCGTGTTGGAGGGGCGGATCCCCTGCTCCAGTCCAGCTGAGTTGAGTTGCGCTCCTCAGCCAAACTAAACTCTCCAGCTCCACATCGGTTCCAGTGAAAGCCAGAAGGCTGTCGGAACAACACGCAAACTAAGAATAAGTCAGAAATTTATCTTCTCTCATGTGTTCCCCTTCTTTTCATTTCATGTGCACCATGTCTAAAAACTAACATTGTAACCAACCATCTTTCAGTCTTGCCTTTTCAATTCTTATCTAATTACCTCAAGTGTATTTACAATCTCTCATCTACATTTATATGTGATGACGTCGATTGAACAACTCCAGAAGTTATTGCTCATGCATACGGAAGAGCTAACTAAACGCGATCGTAAGATTGCGGATTTGGAACGGGAACTGGACAGAAAAGACGCGACCATACGACATCTAAAAAACGAGCTGGACAAATTCCGACAAGTAGTCCGGCCTCTGACGCAGCATATGATGAATACGGCAGTAGCCGGAGTTAAACCGACAAGGACGAAAAGACAGGCCATTTCTGCAGAACCCACAGAAGCTGCCTTGGATGAAGATGGAAGACCTGCAGAAGCCGCTTTTAACATAGTCAAAGTGTCCAAAACAGCAGAGTAAGTGCGCTTGCCTCTCTCTATTCTTACAAACTACCCTTAGAAAATTAACATTTGGATATCATGCATTAACAGAATAAACAACAGAAATTCGAAACATGTTTTTTATTTAAATTTAGTTAACGAATGGTTCATATAAAAATTAAATACTCCATTAATGAATAAAAAAATAATATTTAATTGAATTAAACTAATTATATTATCTTTAAAGTGTCTAATGAGAGAATTTTTTTATTATTGAGAGTAATTGTAAAAATACATAATTATCATTAATTTCAAATGAATTTAGACACTCCATTCTAAGTTTTAAAAGAAGAACGTGCATATCCAAATTTTTATTTGAAACTGGAGAATAACCTGTAATAAATTAATTAATCAGTTTAAATGACTGAGTATTTTTTGTAAAGATAATTTATATATGTTCACACCAAACAAGCACTGAAAATTTTTTCGGAAGAGGAACCCGGGCCGCATGGCTTTTTCCTGAATACATCCCAGATTCACACATTATTATAATTTACATACATGCATATATTAACCAGGATTAAATACTTATTGCTGATTCTATTGTTCAAAACTTCTAACAAATATTTTTCTCACAATTTTTCAAATATCATCTGATAAATCTGACTATTATTATTTTGAATGAAAATGGATAAAAAAATGTTGATTTGAGACGAAGTTATATTTGAAAGGCGTTCGTTCTTCACTTGTAATCTTTAAAAAACATTGCTTATCTTAGGGCTTTTCACCAGATGGGTCGGAGCTCTTTTTTTTTTTACCAATATTCAAATAATGACCTTGCATATTTCGCTGAGGTACTTTACAAAATTTTCGATGGTTTTAAGTGAATCCAAAGAAATATTTTAAGCGGTTTTTGCTAATAATTTAGGAATTTATATATATTTATATTATTATAATATATATATAATATTTACGAAATATATTTATAACTATTTTTTTTGTTAACTTAAATTTCAAATTAAAAATTTTCTCTTAATATTTAATATTTTTAAATTAAAAAACTAAAAAAAGAATAGAGATGAAAGAGTTGATTTTATCGAAATATTATTTAAAAAAAAGTCTTCATTAATAAATTGTAATCAAATAAAAGGTAATATTTTATTTTTTCAATTTAATTAGACAATTTTAGGCAGATAATTTAGTCATTTGCGTTATTATTCATTAAATTAAAATATACTTATGAAATATCATATCATACTCTTCACATTCACTAATAAAGTTTTTCAAATAATTAATACAAAAATAAGTCATATTTAATTATCGAATCCAATTCATTCATTTTTTATATTAATTCTCCTAAACAGAATAACCGATAATTTTCAGTGATTTTTAATATTTTTCCTGCTCCTCTTACTAAGCCTCTTCCAAACATCGGCGTCCAATTTTGAAACTAGACTAGAATTTCGCTGAGAAAATTTTATTTAAAAAAATATAAATAGGCTATATCCAGAAAGAGACGCACATATGTAGTCAGAGCTTGCAGTAAACTTTCTCATAATTTAACCCAGAGTCTTACATGGCTGGGAGTCATTTGTATAGCGATGTATTACATATCGATCAAGTTAATGAGGCCTCCCTACACTATTCTTCAATTTGATCCAAATCATTCTGTAAAATAAACCTATCACTATCACTATCCATATTCTAAATACGACACAATCATCCGCGAAAAGCCTAATTGATGATTGCACAACAGAAGGGAAATCATTCACATAGATAAGAAAAAGAAGGGGACCTAAAACACTACCATGAATCATCCCTGACATAACATCTACCCTATCAGACAGACTATTACCTACTTTTACAATTTGAGTTCTTCCATAAAGAAAGCACCTAATAAATCTATTTAATTTAACAGACAAATCTAATGACCATAATTTTCCTAAAAGAATTTATGACTAACTTTATCAAAAGCTTTAGCAAAGTTCAAAAAAATGGCATCTACACGTTGATTTTTATCTAAAGCATCCTGCAAATCCTGAACAAGGGAAACTAATTTGAGAATCACAAGAATAACCCGCTCTAAACCTATGTTGCCCATGATAGAACCACTTTCGCCCCTCCAAATATAAACGGACACGCGAATCTATCAATCTCTCTAAAATTTTGCACACCATACTAGTTAAACTCACTGGCCTATAATTACAATCTATGCTCTTATCTCCTCTCTTGTAAATTGGAACAACCAACGCACTTTTCCAAACAAGAGGCATAGCTTCCTCCTTCAAACACCTATTAAATAGAAAACACCAAAATTTTGAAACACTTTATCTTACAAATTTCAAGAGGTCACTATTAATTTCATCTTTACCCGGGGCCTTTCCCAATTTCAATCCCTTAATACACAAGGCTTCATCTGAATCTTAAATAACTAAATCCTCCATCTGACTATCACTAGGACACCCCTCACCAACCACCTCACCATCTCCTGGACCTACAAAG
>JAAAKE020119740.1:3470-15585 GCA_010014785.2 Anisolabis maritima | reverse complement strand
TATATATATATAGTCAAAATGGTCTCAGAAGCCAAAATTGATATGAAATTGAAATAATTTTATTTCTTTTATATCTAAAAATTTTTATTTTATTTAAATTACTCATTTAAGTTGTAAATTTCCAAATAAATTGCCTCTCGTTCCGCCCATTGTCATCACATCATTTTGGGATTTGCTCGTTTATAGGGGGGGTGGAGTCCAGTGAAATTTATTGGCTACCGTCGGTCTGCTCAAGAGCCTTCCTTCCCTCCCATTTAACCGTTTGGGTATTAGAGAGATGAAGAGATCTGTTGCAGTGTTCTACCACTCAACAAAACCAAGTACGCATGTTAAATTTATTTAAATATAAGATTTCAAGGTAGACATGATGAATAAAAGAATTTTTTCGTCCTTATTATATATCGCATTCCTTTTCCGAATTTAAAAATTTATATTATTGTAAATATGGAATCATTATATTCATTGGATACTGAATTTATTGTATATCTTCATATTGTTAAAAAAAAATGTCTTTAAATAAAACATTTTATAATCAACTTATACCTTTTTCTAAAACAATGAGATTTTTTACATCTTGAAGATCAAACCATATTTCAAACAAAATCAAGGTGTTAAAGTTAATTCTAAATCATCAGGGATGCAAAGATTTTGTAGGGGTTGGAACAGCCCTTTCGCTTAATAATAAAATTTGATTTGAAAAATCATTGATTAATAGAATTTTTAAATCGTTCGATCTTTTTTTAAAAAGAACAAAAAGGTTCTTATTGCTAGATTCCGATCTTACCAATCCAAAGGAGTCTCTTTCCCTTGACTTAAATAAATAACAATGAAACTCAAAAAGGCTATTGATGTTGGCTCCCAATCGCTGGTGGAGGTTCGTCAGAAATTTTTGTCGGTTCGCAGACAAATTAAAAAATTTAATTTTAATTAAGTTTTTAACACGAGTATGGCTTTTTATTAATTTATTTTATCCATAATTCTTAAAATTTTTACATTTGCCATTATAAAGAAATGAGGGATAATATTTATTTCAAATTGTACTTTTCACTTTAAAAGTTTATTTATTTATTATGCCAAATTTTTTTACTTTTATTTTTTATCTTACCGGTCCGGGAAGAAAATGTTACGTCATATGACGGCCCGCGAACAAAAAAGGTTGGGAATCGGTGGGATGTAAGGGTAACATGTCCGCTGCGAAAGTGGGTCTCAAGCCCCACTTTCTCCTTCCTATTCATATTTATTTTTATCCGAATTATTGATTCACCAAAGCTTAAAAAAAAATTAGATATTTTTTTTTATAATATTTTTGACAAATATATTTTATTTATTAGATTTAAATCTTGCAATGAATGATTAAATGATGATTAGTTGTTGGGGATTCGAATCGCCAGCCACTTCATTTTCTAATGGCGATAAAAGATTACTTATCTATTTATTAATCTGCCTGTATATTTTATAGTATATTGTTAATCAGATTAAATAAAAAAAAATATTTTATTTCTATATTATAATGCCTTTAAATTTACTAAATAAAACGATCTTTGATAGTATATTCATTTAATCTGAGTTAGATAAAATCTTTTTGCTGTTCAAAAGGGTTGGAGTATTGACCGAAATTGGCAATAAAATGTTTATTAAACTAGTAATATATCATTATAAGTCATTTTTCTGTTCAACTATTCTTTTTTTTTTTTAATTCGAAAACATCGGCATTTTTTTATCGGAATTCAAAAGAGTGAAATAATAAAAAAAAAAAGTTTAATTGTTGACGTTTTAATAGGATAACTGACATTCATTGCATTGACCCGGCTTTTAAGTTAATGACGTGAGATTTCCTGGGGAAAAAAAAATCAAAAAAACCACCCCCGAAGGCCATTCCAGTGATTAATTCATTCCGAAAGAGAGATATATATGCACATATATGAGTGTTTGTTGAGGATGGATTGGGTAGACTACTATTTACTAACTACTAACTTTTTTTTTTATGGTACTTAATCCATCGATTGGCCCCACTAATCGAATCACTCTCCAACTTATCTGATTGTATTTGACATCCATATTTAATTATTTTCCACTCTATAGACATTATTCATTGTTAACACGCTATTAAAAAAATAGGACTAATTTGATTTTATCAAAAAATAGTAGTCCTTTTTGAAAATTTATATATAATCAAAACATTTATTAATTTTAAAATTAACTAATTGATTAATTATTTAATTTCATTTATCCCTCTTTTTTCTTCTTTCTCCTCCCTTTCTCTCTATGTGAACATTTTCTCTTTAAAATATCCTTTTGGTCTACTTTAGAAAAACTTTTCCCAAGAGGTGTCCATGATTACAAGCTATTTTTTCCTTTGCAAAAACTAAATAAAAGAGCCCCCCTTACCAAGCCACACCCGTATTTGGCTTGAGTCTGTACATACATTCACAAACATGCGCAGATAGGGATGTAGGTATGTTATATGGTGTGGGTGGAAGAGTAGAAGAAGGTTACGCAGTTCCTCAATAAATAGGTCACCCGGTAAGGCTTCGGTATTTTTATTGCTTACTTGCCTTTTTTTTCTTACATCAAATTTATTTGATTTTTATAATTTTTTTACTTCCCATTAAATCTATTGTTTATCTTCCTTGGATCTTAATTTTATTTTATTTTTTCAATTGATTCAATCAACTAGTTTGAAAATGAGTGAGCAAAACAATCAAATTCCATTTCGTAAAAAAAGTCATTTAAAGTGATTTTTTTTTATTTAAAAAAAAATTTAATTAATTTATCGTTTCGTTCCACTATTTGATAAAAATCCATCTAAAATAGGCTGATAAGGTCTTCAAGTTAATCATGAGTGGCGCCTGAATTCGCCATATTAGGTGAGGTGAACAGCTCTGAAGCAATATATCCAAAATCAGATTATAGTTTATTTAATATAACTTTAGTACTGAGCACATAACGGAGGGGCAGGGAAAACCACTACATTGTTGTTCGTCACTTATTGACAGTTTCCGCAGCGAGAGTGAGCAGTGTTTATATGAAAATCCGGCAACATCGGTGGTTATCATAGCAACGACTATGTCGAGAGCGCTTTCTAGGCAGTCGGCGAATGTCATCCTTCCATCCCCCACTTCAAGCCTATGGTCTGCTCAATACTAAAGTTTCATTAAATAGAGTAGAGCAAATTGGTCATTTGGGCTATCTATCTTCTAGTAACATGAATTCCTCTAACCTATGATATGGGAGAAATGACTAGTTCTGTAAAATTAATATTTAAATGGTCCTACATATTTTATGCTCGAAAGAACTGCGATAAATTTGACCTAACCTGTCTTCTTACTTTCTCTTACATTTAGATATAATTTATGTATAGTGTATGGAAACTTTTGCGATTGCAAAAAAATTAGATGTCGAAATTTTTTTTCTTAAATACTTAGGAAAAAAATCATAATCTTTTATTGAAATAAACAAAATAACTCGAACTAACGTTATCTTTTGTTTCATTTTAAGATATTATAAGAAGAGATACATAACATCCAAATAAATAATATAATAATTAATAATAGGAATAATATAGGATAATAATAGCAAAGTATAATCTTAATTCCAATTTATTAATTCTGTATTTGATTGGAAAAATTCCTAGAATATAAATGGAAAAATTTATACAATGAATAAATAA
This sequence comes from Anisolabis maritima, assembly GCA_010014785.2. Classification (NCBI taxonomy): domain Eukaryota; kingdom Metazoa; phylum Arthropoda; class Insecta; order Dermaptera; family Anisolabididae; genus Anisolabis; species Anisolabis maritima. The sequence continues at coordinate 11,915 of JAAAKE020119740.1, read as the reverse complement.
TAAAGAACATCGGCAGAGTATAATCCTAATTTCATAAAATGGAAAGATTTGATTATTTTAAAATAGATTAAAATCTACTTTAACGACAATTTACATTAGTCCAATTAGACTCTAATCGTCCTTTAGAATCCCTCCCTCTTCATAATTTAATAGACTTATTATGAAGAAAAAAAAATTATTTTTTCAATTATTCAAAAAATTTTAAATCTAAAATGGAAATATAATACAGCAGCTAATTTTGATTATTTAATTATTCAATACCAAAATGGATGTTTTTTAACAGCAATTAAATACAATATAATATTTTAAGGCCAAGGGGTTGGTTAGTTTTTTAAATTTCCTCCCTAGGGATATCCTAAATGGATTGTTTTTGAATTTCATTTTTTTAATAGCATTAAATAATGACATCATCAATAAATAAAATCATTAGATGATTTTTATCGTAAAATTGCGGTCATATTTATTGATTTATTTATTTTTTAATAAATTATTTTATTATAATATGAGTTTCTTTTTTATTCATTTGATGGTTGTCACTTATATATTTTGAGTAAAATTACCTTAAAAGTAATTATTAAAGCTCTTACTTTTCATCTATTTTACAATGTCAGTAAATTAAACATCGCTATTAAACGACATCAGTTAATAAAGGCTTTGTACTCGTGTAGAGAACATTCTACGAATAAATTGGTAGAGAAGTGAGGAGCTCGTGAAATTAAAATACTTCATTTATCAACATCACTTTTTATTTAAGTTCATTTTCAGTTTAAAAAAAATTTATCGAAATAAACAATAAATGAATATCGATATCTCTTTTACGTTATTTCCTCCATTTTATTATTCCGAAAAAATTTTTATATTAATTTTAAATTAAATTTACATACACACACACACACATATATATATATATATATACCAAATTTTATGGCAATTCTTATATAAATACTCACTTGAAAAGATGGAAACACTGGTGGAGGAGCTAAGAGAGAATTTTTAGCTAGATATTATTATTATTATTGCCCAATACAATAAAATAAATCAAAATAATTCAAAAAGAGGAATTTTAGTCACTATTCCCAGTGGCGGATTTTTTTCACTTATTAGTCAAGGTCGGGTTAAAGTTGAAAGGTCTCTATTGGACAATGCCGAATTATTTAATAAATAGGTCATTTTCTTTATTTAATATTGTAATATAATATAATTATAAAATAATCATATTTTTTTTTTTTTCAATTTTTAAACGTATATAATATTCACAAGCGAAGTGGAAAATATAATTATTAACCAGATTTTAACTTTTTTATTTTTATAAATAGGAATTAAAATTTTCTTTTTTCTCTAACTTGAGCCTGAGGAGAAAAAAAAAAATCGTTTATCGTTGAAAGTTTTGAAGATGCTTTGAAAAAAATGTTACAAACAGATTCTATTGATTCATTTAAGGTTCTGATATGGAGAAGCACAGAGAAAGGAAAACGTAACCCGGGGGTAATTAAATTCAAGTAGGAGTACTAGGGGGAAAATAAAAAATATCCAAGTCATATCTAATTGTTATGCTAAGACTTTATTTCTTTTCACAATAAAACATGTATATTACAGATTCTGATTAACCTAGATTTAATTAATATTTTATTTTATTTTTTATAATCTTTGACTTTCCGATCATTTAGTTATTAAATAAATTATAGATAAAATAAAATGTAGATTAGGACTGATCAAGTGAAGAAGAAGGGGAGGGTTTAATTAATTCGAATTCTCTTTAATCGGGGGACTCTGATAATAATGGGAAATTATCCCTTATTCCTGAAACCTATGACAGATGACCATATAATCAAACTTATTACAACTCTCTTTAAAGAATTCAAAAGAATGCTCCTAATATACAATTTTAAAAATTAAAATCATATTTCATTTTATTACATATTCGTCTCGAATAAAATATATTTATCATCACTTCCCTGTTTTCAATCATAAGTTAACAGTACGGATATTATTTAAATTATGCAAAAAAATATTTTAAAATCTTAGATTTTTCAATAATTACGGAAGTAATAAATCCTAAACGATGGAAGATGATTTAAATGCGTGTTCACCTGAAATAACTCACCATCAACTAACACTTAAAGATAAATTAATCGAATATAATTAATTGACAACATTCTTTAAAAGCAATTAAAACTTGAATTGCAAATTACAAATAAATAAATAAATCACAATCCATTGAATCTAAGCAAGTTAATTAAATGGACTCCATGTGGGGTTAAAGGGGGAGAAGAGAGAGAATTTGCAATGTTGAACACGTCTACTTTGAAGGGCTATTTGGGGCGCGAGAGAGCTACAGGTAGTCTTGGAGATGCTGCGTTGCTATGGCAACGCGTCGAGGTCGTCTGGCCGCCGCCGTCGAGTATTATTAGTGCCGGGCCTCCCCTGGCTCCTCCCCAGTTGGCTCGTCATTTCTTCGGATGCGAGTGTCTGGGGTACCATTGAGTACTCGCAACTTGTTTACTAACAACACGGCCAACGACCCTCTCTGTTTCTGTTAGCTATCTAACAACACCCCCAAACCATATCCATCAACGGCATAATCGAAAGAACCCTTTAATAATCAAAAAAAAAATTTTTAATTGAAACTAGCTTATCATGAACATTAAAATAATTATGAAGGCCAGCCATCAACAATCCATTCTTTATTTGCTATCGTAATTTATATTGGACTGATTCAATCACCAATGGAGCACTGAGGATATATTACCAATTCCATATATTTAAGATTAAGAACTTCCAAAAGTCGGTGGCTCGCTTCCCAACCTGACCGTCAAAACTTTTTTATATTATATTGACTACCAATTAATATAAGTAAATAAGGTTGGGGACTAAATGGACTCTAATGTTGAAAAAGACTTAAAAAAAAGAGTAAGAACAAATATTTTTGAATGCATGATACAATTCTCAATGTTGCTATTAATAATTTTTTAGTTAAATTTCTATTAATATTAATTTAGGTTGATCAGATTATGAGCTCATCCCTTTTGACAACCTTTCTGATTGTATGAATCTGGGGTGGCCTAGTGCCTGAGATAATATTAAATCACCAGGATTATTAGAGGTGTAGCTGAGCAATTCTTTTCTTGAAATTTTTTCTTATCTTTTATAGGAATCTTCTCAGTGTTTTGTTCAACTAAATTCGGCGGGTTTTTTTCATATAGTTCAGCATAATTTCTAAATTTAGTAAAAAATATTTTATCTATTCGTTTTTTTGGTTCCTTTCAATCTTCCAAAATAATTAATTTCAATGTTAGATCATTAATTGAATTATAAACTTTTTCAAAAAAATTTCTTGAAAAGTAAACAAAAAATCTAGGTTCTTGTTCATTTAAATTTTTAAAAATAATAATAATATACTTATCTCTAATCCACACTCGAAATTAAATTCCTCATTTATTCATTTATCAAAAATCACCAAATCAAATGTTATTATTTTTTACCGTGAAAAGAATTTCAATATTTATCGAGGTCACGCATACGTCAACCCTAACGTAGGTTTGTAATTAATTTCTTCTAATATATCGGCGATAAGAAAATCAATGATGTTATCTCTTTATTAATCAATACGAAACGATATTTATATAAATCCTGTAGGCGGGGGGCCTAGGGTGACAGCCATCAGGTAGCCCTCTTGATAATGGATAATATTTGCCGAGCGATGCTTGGCTCTGATTAACTTGCCATCTTGCCAGTAAAATGGCCCATATTTCCAAAATTACCATCTATAGATTTCTCATTATCGGTTCGATTAAATAAGCCGTTTTTAACATGGATACACACAACCTTGCTAAAGTAAGGTAATTAGAAAACATTATAGACCGATGTAAAAAAAATCTGCTTGCAAATCAGTGAAATTAGAAAAGGATTATTCTTTTTCTGGAGTGAAATTTCAGATTTTGGTTTTTGAAAAAAAAAAAAAATCTGAATTATGTTCAAATTTTCTATTTATTTTTGTCAGAAACTCTCAACATTAATCAGTCGTGTCGCTTTTCTCTATTTAATGGAATTTTTAAATCATTGGAGTGATGATAGTCCGCTGACCACTCAGGAGGAGCCTTGGGAAAACCTTTGCTATGGTAACCACATGCGTTGTCAGTTTTTCACAAAAACTCTGACGCTGTAAACTATCCATCGGTGACGGATAAACCTTTCATTTCTGGAGACGTCCCCTCTACCCCTCCGCTGAGAACTCGAATTCTAATACTACATTAAATAAACCATACACCTATCTTTCTCTTTTGACGAGACAGGATATATATTATAATTTTTTCCTTGTTCAAAATATTTTCACTTAATAAATTATGAATTGTCTTAGAGCATTTTTTACAAAATAACACATCAAATTTGCTAATCCTCCAATCATTCTAATCAGATATAAAATTTTATGAAGACCCCTTTTACCAAAATTTCTTAAAAATATGCTTCCTCTCCATAAAATGAATAGAAAGAAAATTTGATAAATATAAATTATAATTACAATTTTCAATAGCTTATCACGACATCTCAATCGATTCTGTCTATCACCATATTATAGTGTTTTATTAAAATCAAATAATTAACTTCAATCAATCTTTACAATCTTTTATAATAAATAATTACTAATAAAAGATATAATTATTTTGAAATATAAATTTTATAAATAGTAAAATTAGAAAATTTTAATAGTTGAAAAAAAAAGAGATAAGTATATAGTTTTTAGACATTCAATAATTATTAATAAAAATAATTAAATTTAAAATAGTTAAATATACGAGCAAAATTATTTAATATTAATACAATGATTTAATCCATTGATATTTCTTTCTTGGTGAAACGAACTTCGAGGAGAAAAAATACATCACAAAAATCTTGCCCCTCCTTTGGTATTTTTTCTTCTTAAACAGTATAATATAAGTGAATTATTAATTTTTAATAATTTAACTCTCCGTTTCATAATAATAGATCTTTAACATTAATTATCCCCATCAAATTTGAAACTTTCAACATCACAGACTCAATCAAATAAAAAAATAATAGAATAAATTTACTAATCTGCTTATTAAACCCATCGAAGCAATTTATTTATTATGCTAACCCCTAAGTTCTATATATAATATGACAAAAAGAAGAAAAAAAATGAATAATTTAATTATATTAATGAATAATTTAAAAATATGAATATGCTCCTCCCACTTCTGTAATGTAATTTGGCATAAAAGACAATGGAATTTGTTCAATGATACATTTTTGGAGGTTGGGAGATCAAGTCACAAGAGTTGAATTTAAATTATTTATTGGGACTCCATAATAGCGACTTGAATAAACCAAGAGAGAAAGAAATTGAAATCCAGGCCATAAAACGTCCAGGCTAAAAGTTATTTTGCCATTATGGCATTCTTGGCATTTCGCAACATCTAATCCCAGGCACACAATGTTCTCGAGAGCCTACGGATTGTTTGTAAATGGTCCAGATCAAGAGGAATCAGCTCCAAGTCTGAGAAATTTATTGATCCAAGTTTTTTTTTTTTTTTTTAATTCGTTACGATATCATCATTAAATCAAAAATACGATGATAATTCTTTGAAGTCATTTTTTGGTGTATTATTAGCTGTTTCAAAAAAAATTCCATAAATCTTTTTTATAACTATAGAATTGACCACTCGGTTCTTTTTTTAAAGGCTTTGCGAAATTTAAGCTTATCAAGATTTATCTTTGAATAAGTTTTTTTTTTTTTTGAGATTTGCGCGCCCTGTGAAAGAATATTTTGATCAAACAAGACGATTCTCCGCCCACAAATCGTCTATTGAAGATTTTGCTTTATCACGATTAGAGAGGAAAGAGATTCCATAGAATTACTAATCCAGATCTAATCATATCAAGTCTTATATAGAAAAAATTAGAGATGATATGGTCAGCAAAGGACCTTATTATATATAAAATATATAATATACAATAAGAACAAATAAAAAATTGAAATTTTAATATTTAATTGTGAAAGAAGCACTTCAAGAAGCTATTCAAGGATAAAAACCAACTCATTAAATTTTCATAAATTTCTGATATTTTATACAGAATTAAAAAAAAACCGAGGATCTTTTTACATTTAATATTATATTCTACTCCAATATTTTCGTCAGAATTTTGAATTTTATTTTTTATTAAACTCATTCAGGAGTTCACATATAGTACATGAATAAGACCAAGAGTTGTCCAAGAGTGTTTCACTGCATAATTTGGAATTTTTTCATCTTAAGGGTAAATTTTAAATAATCTAAATTATTTATTCAAAGATAATATTTTCTAAATTTATATCATCCATTTGGAAAATTATTTATTTACGATTATGGAGATAATTAGCAAGTAAGCCTACAAAAATAGACATAATTAAACGAGTTAGGAGTAGAAATTATAATTAGCACAAGGACGTTTTTATACTGTTGATAAAAGATATAACCTGGACTTGTTTTAAAGACTAAAAAGATAGGGTCTTATACAATAATTAAATAGAAAAGATATTTTTTTTTTTTTTATTTCTAAGATAAAGAATTTTTCTAAAATTTTATTTTTAATAAATCATCCTTGGAAAAATCGATTCAACACACACCCATTTCTTTATAAGTTTCATATTTCAAATACGTAATTCCCCATTTATTGTTTAATTATAATCACGACGATTGTGGAACTTTCTTCTTCAGATAAATATTCCTTTGAAGATAGCGGGAATTGAACCCGGATCTCTGTCACAGTTACTAGATCATCCTATTACTAGACATAAATATTTTTATATATTAAATATGGCGTTTTCATTTATTCTATTTATAAATAATATTATTTAAAATTTTTTAAAGTAATTTAGGTATATGATTAGAATAAATAATTATTTAAAAATATATTTCTTAACTAATTAATTAATATCTGATTTGAATTGAGTGGTCATCTTGGCCGTTTGTTAGGCAGCGTTCACAACGCCCTCACTTCTCCCGAACTAACTTTTTCATTTTCTATTGTTGTGTCCGCTGTTGATGTGTTGGAGTGTTTTCATCTTTTAATTATAAAATGAAATATTATAAGTATTTGAAATTCAATCGTTTATTAATCAATTTGTTCCTGAAATAACCAAGAAGTATCTGAAATGTCTTTTTTTGATAATTCTTTTAAGGTAAATAAAATAATATCATTTGTTTTGTGGTTAGATGTAAAAAAGCTTACTCTCTTATTTAATAATTCACTTTTAACCTTAACCAAGTGAGGGAATTAAATTATTTCTATTTATTTATGTCATACATAATCATAATGGATCATCGAGGGCTAGAAACATGACCTAGGTTTTAGAAGGCGACTTGGAGACTGTCCTAATTAGATGCTCGGCAAAATATAGATAACTATTTAATTCACTCACTATGTTTGTTCTATTACACTTTAAAATCAACACTCTAATAATTATTAATTAAAGTAATTTTTTAATGTATTTCTTCAACCTATACTTAGCAACAAAAAAGAATTTTATTAATTGATTCGTGTTAACTATTTAACCCTTGATGACAGTGATTGTCTAATTATACGATTAAAAAATGATAAAATTTTTTGTCCATTTTAATTACATTTGTCTTAATTGAAAAAGTGAATCTAATTATTTTTTTTTTTTCATAAAAGCATTTAATTGTAACTTTGAATCCAATTATTTAATTTATTATTAATACATGTAAGTTATGTAAGTTATTATTACATAATTGACACCAGAAAATATTTTAATATTTCTCCAACGGAGAAGCTAGAGGTGTTGACATTTATAAATTAAAAAGACAAGGGATGAAGGGCGAGAACCAGATTCCCTAAGATTATAATAAAAAATTTGTTAACAATCTTTTTAAGAAATATCAATAATTATTTGTTTAAATGTGATAAACATCACTAGTTAATAAAAAAGCCGTCTGAAAGTAATTCAAAGGGGTGAAAGACATGTCGGAGAGAGATTTAAAGCAAAATAACAGGACTTGGGTTTTTTTTTTTTTATCAAGAGAAAGGAGCTTTGGTCATTTGTGGGGGGCGGCTTCGTTAGGGGCAGCCTTATCTCTTTAGACTCTTTCACTTTGTCTTTTTAAGGGCTCAGGTAGGAGACAGACCTGAACCTAAATGGACCTCTTTGTGTCTTTATTCGGATGACAGATGCCAATTTTCTCAGGTTCATTTGTGTTTTAACATTAAGCTAGACAGCTATGATTTTTAATTGCAAATCTTTTTTCCATTTTCTAACTCATTAGAAACCTCTTTTTTCTTTTTTTTTTTGAATACAAATTTTTCTTCTCTTTTCAAAAGAGAGGCGAAATCAGTTTGGACAAATGGCGTTATGTTTAAAATTACAAACATATGCCCTTTTCAAGCTGTCAATGAAAGGAAAATTTTTTATATTTATTTCTCTTTTAT
>JAAAKE020119729.1:0-15585 GCA_010014785.2 Anisolabis maritima | reverse complement strand
GGATTTTGTTAGCATTAGGGTTCTTTATTTTTCAGCTGGCATCTTGAACAACGCCATTCTGTTACTGAGATGAGCAACCAAGGAAGTTCTTCAGTATCATGTATTTACCGGGCTTCCATCCTAACACGTGAATGAATATCAGATCAATTAACTCTGCTTTTTTTAGCTCGTTAATAAGACATTGATTAGGCAGGTGGGCGGAGATTAATTGATCTGTAATTTGTATTTACATTGAGTATTTGTATGAATGTGTTTTTTCATTTCTCCTTAAACTTTCCTTGGGTTTTTGGGGCGCGTTTCATCGTTTCGTTTCCAATTAATATGATGAATTAAGGCTTACTTGCCTTCCGTGGAGTGCCCGCGTTTCGCGATCGTCTCAAGAAAGAAGAGGAACTCACTCCATTTTAGAATTAGATGGCCCCCACGGTCATAGATATGAGAAAAAAAGGGTATTAGGTTAGTTTTTAGGATCAAGCCATCGTTAAATCGAAAGAAGTATTCTACAGGGTAAGTGAATTTTCAAGTTTATAAGATGAGAAAAATTTGAAATATATAATAATAAATAATTTCAGATATTTCTCATTTTTTTTTTTCTCCTTTTTTAATATTCATATCATTATATATTTCTTCTTTTGTTTTTTTTAGGGTGGGGGCTGAGACCGGCGATTCTTCAAGGTATGAACGTAAGTAAATTAATTAAATTAAAAAAATTCATCTAATTTTAACAAAATTTTTAGGCTAATGATCTTTTTGGCTTTTCCAATAGGTAGGATGGATCTATAATAAAAATTTTAAAATTTCTTCATTCTTTTATTATTTAAATTTAAATGCTTTAAGTGATTTAGTTCCAATGCATTCCTCATTAAATAAAAGCTTTCTAAGTTCCTTAAAAACATTCAAAGTCTGTCAAAGAAAATATGTGCATAATAAATACCTATATTAGAATTTTGTTCATTTATAATTAATTCACAAGCCTCGGGAGGTTTTCGTTGTCCTTTCTCTCTTTACCGCGCCTTCTCCGCTGTTTTAGAATAATTTTCGCATCAACACATATAATTATCATAATGATTCAATAATAAGAAAATAGCTTGACTTAATTTAAAAAATAAGTATAATTCATATATTTATTATAAATTTTTTTTTTAAGTCTTTTTTCAGCATTGGACTTTAAACGTTTAGACTCCGTCCTTATTTATTTATATATACTGAATATATATATTTATAAATAATATAAATAAAATTTTGTCTCTCAGGATGGGAAGCGAACCACTAACCTTTGGCACTAGAAGACTCTAGCTCCACACCCACCTCCCACAAGGGAGAGGGCTATAAATTTATTAAGTCTTCATGAAAGATATAATAATACTAGACAACAAATAAAGACAAACATTTTCATTGTTGACCAGTGCTATCGACATAAATGTTTTATTAGGAATGGTTAAAATAATTATCATTCGCTCATGTTTGATTTCTGGATGATGTTGATGATGATGCCAATATTTAACTCAATAAATGATTTTTCGATTAATTGCTCTGGAGCTTATCTAAAGCGGATCACGCATGCTCATTTATTAATTTCTGAGAATATTAAACAAATGCGCAGGCGTGGTCAGCTGGAAGGTTATATCCTATTAATACGAAAAGATGAAAATATAATAATAATTTTAAAATATTTTAATTCTCTTTTTATTTATAAATAATATTTTATATTTCTATGGTTGGGGTACAAGAGTAATAAATCAACTCATAAAATTCCGGTAAAAATCCTGGCCAAATGCTTGCCCAGAAAATCTTGCCAAAAAAAACATAAGCCATATAAGAATTATACCATCCAACTGCAACTCCTAACTTCTATAATCACTAAAGTCAGTAGTGTTTTCAATTCTTTATATTAGACTTGAATCTAAAGAGAGGCTCTGGTACATGAATTCCTTGGTCTTTAGCTGGGAGAAAGAGAATACTCTACAGACCCTACTTTTTTATATTCTATCTTTCTATCTATTTACCTATTAATTTCCATTGGTTACAAAAGAACGGTACCATGCTTCATACGTGTCTCAATATGCGCATAGCCTAATGTTTCGAGTACAACTTGGTCATAATAATTTTAGATCGCTTAAATTTTTAATTCGTTTCATGCGTATTATACACATATAATAGTAAAAAAAAAAAAAAAAAAAACAAAGGAAAACAAATAGAATGTCGTACAAATTAGAAATTAATTAAGGTATAATAATGTGAGAAAAAAATTAATTGTCTTTTGAGGCTTTATTACATTTTAATTCATAATAAATTGATAATTGAATTTTGACTAATTATTATCATTATTATTTTACATTTGATTAATTAACATTGAGGGATATTATATTCGGCTTTGAATGCTTTTTTTTTATAACTATAAATACATATAATTAATAATGGAGGATGTTTGAATTTTAAAACAATCGATCAATTAATTGAATGAATAAAATTACATTTTCCTGCCGATTCCATTGATGGTCTTTTTCATTATATTCTATATATCCGTTCTTTTTTCTTGTTTTTGCTCTGTCTAATCGCGAAACGCAACATTATTTGACTTTGATAAACGACAAGTATAAAATAATTTCAAAAATAATAAGATCTATTCTCCTAAATATGGAACTGGCATAAATATCGTTGAGTAGACAGCGGTGAAAGAGATCCCAATCAGAGGCGAACAAATATTTCACGCCAATGTGCAAAAAATTAAAAATAAATATAAAAAAAAGGACAATCGGCGGCGGCAAATCACAAAAACTACAATATAACACGAAGCCGGGACGAACAAAAGCGAATGAGATATTTAAATCGTGTGGGAAATTAAAACAGGGTGTCCAAAAACTAATAAAAATTTTTAAACTTTTCCGATAAAAATACAGACCAAAGATAGATAATAGAATAGATCCTTAGATTAAACAATAGAATAATTGAAATTTATGCTTTGGTTGCAATCAAAGGTTATGAAAGTTAAAGTCACCTTGAATAGTAGATGGCTTAAATAACAATCTTTTTTGATGTTGTCGTAACTTCTTTAAACTACTAGGGCAATGTGAAAAGTTCGCGGCCTAACTATGAAAGAATACAAGCTCTGTTTTTAAATTAATTTTTTTTCAGTATAGGTGCCTCGAACTTCAGATTACTTTGACATTTTGAGGTTATGGATAGGCTATATTTAGCTTTTTAGAACCACAAATATATCAAATAGTAACGCCCTCTAAGCCGCGAACTTTTTAAATTGCACTAGTACTATACTTTATTTGTCCTAGATTTGGAAGTTTACTAATTCTTTCAGGTATTGTACATTAAATGGTTTTGAAATAACATATTTTATTTTATTATTTTCTGATTTTCTGTTGAATGATATCTTTTACAGTTTCAGCTAATCAGCCATCTTCAGGCCTCATAAAGCCAATAAAATATTATTCAACTACACAAAGGAATTTATTAGATTGAGACCTGAAGATGGCAGATAAGCCGAAACTATAAAAGATATCGCAATAATCAGAAAATAATAAAATAAAATTTATTATTTCAAAACCATTCAACTTACAACACCTGAAATAATTAATGAACTTCCAACTCCTAGACACAGAAAATAAACTAATCACATTCTTTCATTTTAAAAAACCTATTTTATTAAAACGGATCGGCTTATCTCTCGTCTCAACAGACTCCAGGTTCGAGATTGTGAGTTAGAAATTTCACCAACATATTTATATTTCAATTTTTGGCAATGAAAAGAGCAACCATTGAATATTTGTATATTTTTCAAAAATACTTGAAGTAATCCTCTTATAGAAAGGAAACGCAAATCGAACTCACTATTATCTCAAGAAAGATAATTTCTAGAGTGGGGTGCATAAATTTGTTCCTTTTTTCTTGCTTGTCCCTGTCATAAATAACAAATCACTGAAAGAAAGGAAGAATTATTTTCCGAAAGAAGCTAATATTTATAGATATTCACTTTCTTTTCGTTTTCATTTGGTATTATGAAAAAAAAAATTAATTTAGATTAGATGTAGTACTAAATTATAAACAAAATTAAACATAGACTTAAATTGAGCATAATTTATAACCCAAATCTGACTATTTTCAGCTCTCTGTTGATTCTTTAAATGTTTTAAATATTTTCTTTGGAAAGATGTTAATGATATGAAATATTTTTATATACACAGTCTAACCAATTAAGACATTAATAAAAAAAAAAAATGTTTGCTTAGAAATTACTTTTTTTTAAGTTTATAATTTCTTAACTATTTTTTTTTTTAACGTAAAGAATGTAAAATTAATGGCCAACGTCTTCGATTTTATATAAATTCAGGTTTTGGTTCCATGAGAGAAAAAGACAGAAATTAAAAAAAAAAAAGGAGTGGGAATAAAGGATGAATTAGAAGAAGCAAGGTCGAAAAATGTCGGTTCCTTTTATATCATATGGTTTTGGAAAAATAGTAGATTAATTATCTCAAAATAATTATTTATAAATATTAAAAAAATATAATTGTAAAATGTATATGAGTGATGCCGAGAAGATTAAAAATACTGGATGAACATCTCTATTTTTTCGGCAGGGAAGAAGGAAGTAATTTTTTTCAAATGAGTTTACTTAAAATCTAATATTTCAAACGGACAAATGGCTCTTCTTCATTAGTGGTAAATGCACTCAGTAAATATCATATTATAACATTTGTAGTCAAGGATGATTATTATTATTATTACTAATAATCCTCTCTATAATTAATGATGTAAGTTGGACTTGATTGTTATAATATTTTCTGAGTGCCTATGAGTTTTCTTCTGGTGAAGAAGAGCCACTCGTGCCTTTGAAATATTATCTTAAATAAGGTCATTTGAAAAAAAATTATTATTTTTCCTGTTTTCTGCCAAAAATATAGCGATGTTCATCCAATACAATATAATTCTATATAAACAGGCACGTACCCAGAAAAATATTTTGGCGAAGATCCTGGTTCTATCCCTGCAAATTCCTGAAACTATTTATATATAAAATGAATTCATTCAAGGGTTTAATATAATTTTAATTTGTTTTAAAAAAATTCAAAAAAGTTCTTTTTGTTTATTTATTTAGTTATTTTTGTCCTCATTGATGAGTCAGCATAGTAAACAACATCTAATGCAAATCAATTTGATCAGTTCCAGTTAGCGATATTTTGCCTCAATTTTCCCAGAAAATTCTTTTTCTTTTTTTTTTTTATTTAAATTTTTGTTTGTTGCAAATGCAATTTCTTCTGTAGACTCCATTCCCTTAGAACAAAGGTAGAGGTCTTTCTTCATAATCAACGGATCAGTGGTTCGCTTCCCCTCCTTTTCCTTCAAATTATATTGCCCACCAATTAATTTAAATAAAATAGAACCCGAAGCCGGAAAGTCGTTTAAAAAAATTCTTTGCCCTGTTATTAAATGTTTCTGTTCCCCCCCCCCCCCCCTGTGGCCAAGAGGTTAAAGATATTGACATTGTCACTATTGATAACCTTAAAAACCAAGGGGTGTGGGTTCAGATCCCAGGCAGTCCGATGAAAATTTATTTAAATCATTTGGATACCAACTGATTTAAATAAATATTCCTGGATTATTTGTATCGTAGTCTTGTTTATTATATATCGTTTAAAAGTCTATATGGTCTCAGATGCCGAAAAGACTTAAAAGAAAAAAAAAATGTTTCTAACTTTTTTGCAAAATATGCATTAATTTTTTTTAATATGCAAATTAAAACATATGACATAATTTTGTGTAAATCACATAAACATTGAAAAATGTATTGGATATTCCTTTCTATATAATCCGAGCATTCTGTGTGATATCGACTAAGAGCTAAATTAATAAAAATAGGTTGAATGATGAAAATATTAATATATTCTGAGGACTCAGTGTGGGAAAGATTGGTATAATAGGTGGACTTATTCAAAATAAATATATAACTATTATAAATAAGAAATTTTTAATAAGATATGGGTCTTTCTGGTTTTTCACAATATTTTTAAATAAAAGAATAATTTATTTAGCAAGTATATATAGTCCAATTAGAAAATATTTATTATTTTACATATTCCGTTTGAAGATCCGAAAGATCGGATCAATTTCTTTCTATTAAATACTTTGGTTAGCCTTATTTAGCCATGATGAAATAGTCTGAGTTACGGTGCATTCAAATTTCTCTCCTGATTGAATATTTCTAGAAAGGGATCCCGCAGGTGCGTCGGGATGTCTGCACGCGCAGGGCTTAATTGGCCAGATGGCCGCCCCTCTTAACCCTCCCACTCCCACTCACTAGCTCCTCCGATTTCCAGCCATTGTGGCTCTGCGAGTCCCAAACGAGGAGCTTTCCTTTCCATTTCTTTTAACTACTTATTAAAGTAGTTACAAGGGTGCACAGCATCCGGGAGCAAGCAATTGACACCTGGTCTAATTTCATCCCTTTTCTTTCTTAATTTTGTTATGAAGTAATTATAATTTGAAAGCAATTGATAAACAAATTCATATAATTCTTATGGTATTAGTCTATTGATATACTTATAAGTAGAAGTGTAAGTCTTGGCTTAGGCAACTCGTGGTTTCCCGATTCGTATTTATATGAGGCATTTGGGGGACAATTTGGCCAATAAATTAAAGAATAAAATTTAAATTTAGATTAGATTCGATATAAAGTTAAATTTTTTCAGTATATTTTTGAGATAAAATTATTAATTAATCTCTTAGCAAACAAGATATATGCGCCAGACTTTATTTTCCAAGAATGATTATTAGAAATAGAGGCTCTTGGAGAGCCTAAGAGCTCAATTCACTTAAGAGCGCGGTGCCAATGGACCGGATCTTAGATCGTTTATATCACGATATGTGATATTTTAAGACAATCATAAACTTCTTTAGCCACCGTAGAACTGACTGTTTTTCAAAGAATACGACAATATTTAAAATCTTCTATAGAACTTCTTCTGATTACTATTCAACACTTATAATATATTTCATTGTTTATTTTCAATAAACATGGCAACGTCTTATAAAAGATAAAATGGTATGACTAGATCTTTTCTTTTCTCACATCGAGAAATTTTTATGTACTTGGAGAGGTTAAAAATCAAATTTTATAAAAGGCCGTTTAACGACGTTTCAGACCAACAGATGGACATCAGCAACAGTTGATTCGTGTTACAAATGCTTATCTGTTAGAAGTAAGCTAAAATTTATATGATTCCCTTTGTATAATCGGCATAATGTTGTTTCTTAAAAAGCATAATAATAATAAATAAAAAATTATATCAATCATTAGATCAGTCACAAAAGTTCACTTAAAAAAATTTGATGCGTTGAATATTTCTTCTTTATTGATAAATTTTATTTTTCCAAAGTGATTAATGTATAAATGTTATAAAAATGGAAGAGGGATGTTGTCTGCAGGCCAGTGACACGGGTGACACATCTAATGATATTTCATTCCTTATGACACTTATTAATGATAGGATGACTCTAGGCTTAGACTGAAAATTTTCACGCGAGTTTCCAGGAAATCTCTTAAGTACTTTAAGAGATGCAGAAAGATTTACTAGAGTCATAATAACAACATCTCACCTATGCGTGGCTTTAGATCTTAATTATATTTCGTAAAAAAAATAGAATGATAAATTTGCAAGAGGAAATTATAAAAAAGAAATAAATAAATACTCCACCATTAAACAACGCCGATGTCTTTTTGTAAATATTTTAAGGCCTAACTACGATGAGGTGCATTAATTCGTTGGAAGATAGACTAATTTGCTAGTGGACTTTTCGATTAATTGCTCCAGGCACTTCTAGAGCGGAACACACATGAGTATTAATAAATAAATTACATTTAATTGTGGTTTATTTGTATTGAATAAACGTTTTGGTCGCTCATTTTATGGCCTTCTTCAGGTACGAATTCTAAATAGTCTTACTCAGAGATATATATTATTATGAAATGAAGCCAGAAATATCCATGAGGCGTTAATTTCTAGGGAGATTTAACAACTTAGAAGACGAAGGAAAGTTGGTGTTTATACAATATTGTTAGAATATTTTATATATAACATTAACATAAGTATTTTTTAAACAATTTTTGGTGGCGAATTGAATGATTTGCGTCCGAAACGTCGATCAGAAATGTAATTGTTTTATTTTTCTCCTTGTCTCTTCGTCTTCTCCATCGAATAAAGCCATAACTTATCTTTAACAACTGCGAAGTCCGTTCGGGAGTAATTAATCAAAAAATCTATGTCATTTGGGATGCCTACCTTCTAGGAACCAGAAAAATGGTATAAGCTTTTTTACTAGAACCTCCGACCGGCTCTCCTTATTATTAATTAATCATTTATTAGCAATTGTGTTAATTTTCAGTTCACAAATATTATATATATATATTATATATAATCAATTTTCTTCAAAAAAATTTATTTTTCAACTATAGTAATCAAACAAAAATTATCAACTTAGTGCAGTTATCAATTAGTCCATAAATCACCACTCGATCCGGCGTGAGAAGATTTATAGAGAACAAACAAACGAACAAAATGATTATCATCCCAATTCAACTGGAATAATGCCTAACATTTGGTTAAAATTATCTACACCAAGGAATTCAGAAATCATGATGAAATAATTTCTATACTATTTTTATTATACCGTTTGTTGGTTAATGACCTCAAATTATTATAAATTTCCTATAAAAAAAAACCTTTTGAAAAGGAATTAATAATTATAATAAAAAATTTCTATATATTTTTCAAAAAAAAAATAAAGTAATTAGTTTATATTTTTTTGAAGGATTTTAGCTTTCCTTTTTACCAACTTCAATTGAATTGAATTTCAATTATAAATTGAGTATAAATTGGAATGTTATTAAATAAAAAAAATAATAATAATAAATTACCACATTCAAAAGCTCACACTTTGGGAGTAAGTGGATTGTCGACTACGAGTTTCCCGAGCGAGTTGCGGCCTTCTTCTCCTCTACTTCTACTTCTGCCTTTTCTTAATCAAAAGTCAGACCGTATGACTACTTTTATTAGTCGTTTCAACAATTTCATATGCCGTCCCCAAAGAGAGAATTTTTTTGGGGGGGGGGGATATAAAATTTCTTACATTTCAAATAAATGGCAAAAATTGTGCCATGTGAGGAGAGAGGAAGGTCCATATCGCCATTTTTTTCTTCTCCCTACTAATATCTTGCTGACCATTGTCTGCTTATTAATTAACAATCCTATTTTAAAATATTCACTATGATTACACTAGATTATGTGTTTCATATTTTCCACCACTTTCATTCGCCAGTGACCGAAAAAATAAAAGTATTGACATTGTCAATATTGATAACCTTCAAGCCAAGGGATGGGGGTTCGAATCCCAGGCAGTCCAAAATTTATTTAAATCAAATGAATACCAATTGATTGCTGTTCACCTTAAGTTGTAACATTATTTTCGTCCTCATGATGAGCGCGATGTGAGTTCGAAACGTTGACGAGAATAAAATAAATAGTATTATTTTCTTGGCTGCCTTAGGTCACTTTCAAAAATCTCCACAGACATCCGTCTTCTTATTTATTTATTTTAATTGAAAAACTTAATAGTGTCATTCAGAAAATCATAGTAACAAAAGACAAATTTAAAATTTTTAAAGTTGGTCACATTCGCATAGTCAAGAAGCTTCTTTAGGAAAGGAAAATCCCAGTTTGGTGAGAGTATTAATAAATGCTCTGTTAATGGAAGTGGTAGAAATTCCATTATTTATTTTATGTATATTTTCCTTGTTCTATTAATATTTCATTTTTTTTTTTGTAATTTTTTGGCTCTAGGGGGGATGGGGGATTGCTAGGCTCCTCTAGGTCCCTTGCCACTGCTTGGTTAAGTATTTATTATTTCTTCTTGAGAAATAAACGAATACACGAGACGGATATTCAAAAAAAGAAGAAAAAAAAAATATAAATAAGAATAGAAATATTTTTTAACGCTATAAAAAGTAAATCTAACTAATTAGAAAATTATTTATAAAAGAAAAAAAAGTCAATGACTGGAGAAACATCTTAGGATGAATCAAAAAATAGATGACACAGCAAAATAATAAATTCCCAGCCAATAGAAGAGATTTATTAAAGAATGAAATCATCCTATTTTCATCTGATTCCAATCACGATTTCTTTTCTAAGCAGAGAGGAAAAGAGAGAGAATACAATTATTAATCCACCAAAATTGATTTTCTGATTTAAATTATTTTCAAAAATACATTAATTTAGGGGATAATCAAATAGGTAATTGCAATTTGGAATGGAAATTTTTTTGTTAAATTATCACCTCATCATATAAAAGATTATTTTTTAACTTAAATGAAATTTGGGTAATGGGTAATTTTTTAAAATTCATTAAATCATTTAGACTCAGGATTTACCAGGATTCGATTTATAAGTGACTAAATTCGGTATAAAAAATTTTATAATTATAATTAAAAGAATTTATATATAGCGCCCTCTCCCTTTTTTCAGGTTTGACCATATTTATTAGTAACCAATATAAATTAAGTAAATTTTATCGCTCAAATGAGAAAAAACCTCTGACCCTTGCTTTGTCCCGCTACAATCTCGCCTTACGATCCAAAGGCCAGTGGTTCGCATCCCGTCCTGAGCGTCAAAAATTATTTTATATTATATTTGCTACCAATTAAATAAATAAATAAGGACGAAGTAGCCTTAGATGCCGAAAAAAAAACAATAAATAAATAACCTCTGACTTTTAGAACATGATCGTGCTGATGAGCATTACCTATGTACACTATATATATTATATATATATATATTTGCAATTTCATTGTCTTATACATTGAATCTGCATATACTGTGGTTATTTTAAATTTATTTTGTATTTTGTAAAGTTGTTGTGTTTTGTAATTTTGTTGTTCGTTTCAACTTTAGTGACTGATGATGGCATTATCTAAACCGAAACGTCTCACATTTTGGGAGTTTTATTTCGATTCTAGTTGACTTCGTTCCTTTTCATATATTAATATCTCTCAAGGAGCAAGAGCTCTAGGGACAGGGCTAATTTGACCTTTTTTTATACCTTTAAAGGAAAACTATTTATTCTTTATTTAAACAAGTCTATTAATTAATAAGCCTGTCCATTTTGAGTAAAAAATATATAGGTATTATTTATTTTTTAGACTGTAAATAGCTATAGAGTCTTTATATATAAAAGAAAATTGAAATTTAATTTATTACCAAGAAATAAAAGAAAATTTCCAAAATGAAATTTCGCAATTAGATTAGGATTTCTATTTGTGTTATCATGTTTTTTATTTATCCGCTTTTAAATAAGAATCTATTCGTCTGTAATTGAATATAATTTTGTGTGTGATTGAGTCGAAATCGTGAAGGTGTGAACCAAAAGGCAACAAGTCGTGAGCAAAGGGAATGCCTGCTTGTTAATCTCGCTCTCTCTCCCACCCAAGGTATGTATCTCGCTGTGTCTGTGTCTGGGTGAGTAATGTTTAATTACACACACACATAAATGCACACACACAGATAAGATTATATTTATATATATACAAGCACGCACCGATATAATTGCGCGCACATTGCTCTGTAATTATGACTTTGAAGAGGAGGTATATACGTAAGAAGATGGTGGGAACCAGGTTGTCTGAAATCCTCTAACTTGTCTTTACCCTTATTTCATTATTTGCTTAATTCCTTTCCAGTTTGCATATTTATTCATTTGACCATTTATATAATTTAAAGTTCTTAATATACAAAATTAGATATTCAAGGGTTCACAATTGTGAATGTATAGTGACCACGGGTTATCGGAGCTAAGACTGGAATTTCCTATGCTATCCCTATGTGAGTCGTTTGCTCTTCCTCCCAATAGAAGCGTCAACAGAACGACTTGTTCTACTTTTCTGTCGTGTCTTGTTTAGCATCCAGCACTGAATTATAGGATTAATATGGCAAGAAAAGAAAAATATATATATATATATATATATAAAAATTAACTTGTAATTTTTTCCTAAAAAATTCTCTATACATAGCTGTAAATTTGGAATTTTTTATAATCTATACATGAAGAGCTTGGAGAGAAAAAAATTGAAAGATTGATAAAAATTTGAATGAGTAAAATTGTACAAAAGTTTTTAGTCTTAGCATTTTTTTTTAAATTTATTTACATGCCCCTAGCACTAGGTATACTGCATAATTGTATATATATAATAAGTATTAACAAATCACAAAATAATTATATATAAAGAAGTAAAAAAATTCACATGTATATCTGGTATGAGTAAAATCACATCCCTCAACTTTCTCTTACCTAAGGTAAGAAGCTGTCTGATATGCTGTCAGGCGTTGAATCTACAGCCAACTTGAATTGATTTTGTTTAATAAATTTAATGACTTGCACTTTATATTCTAAAAGATGACAGTGGGAATCAGCTGCGCAAACGAGATGCGCGTGGACCATCAAGTGCAAGTTTGTAAAGGAGCCTTTAAATTTAAGATTTCATTCTATTGTGAGGTGGAAAATGAATAATACATCTTAATGATTATCTAATTTATTATATGTACACCCAATTTAATGAAAATAGTTAGGGCAAATTTTGAGATTATCAAAAAAAATTAAAAAAGTACTAATACATCAGTTAAATATTAGTTGTCCAAGTTTATTCAAAAGCTCTATGGCTCCATGGCTATCTAGCTTAAATATAAAATTTAAGCCTCGTGAGTTTTTTCGTTTTTGAGAAATCTTGTTCACACTTATACACACATATAGACATATCATTTTCCTAAATCTAGGAGACTTCAAACGTGTATTTCCGTTGAAATCTCGACATCGATTTTTATATTTGAACAAGAGAGAGTAAAGAAATGATAATAAATAAATTATAACAAAGATAAAAGTTTGATTTTTGTAAAATTCCGGGCTATTTCTTTCTAGGTGGTTTTATAAATGATGTTTGTTGTTAAGAAATTCTAGAGGGCTATTAGGTCTTCGAACTACGTTGATAGGAAGTATTTCAAGAGAAAAGGATTGCGGAATTTTGTGATGATATTCTCGTAAGGATTTTGGCTGTTGTATACAGCGCATTCATTTATTATATGTAGAGGCGTTGCATATTTTGAAGAACAGGAACATGAAATCTTAAAATGTTGATTAAATAAGATGGGATCCGATATCGTCCGATTCTTTACTGATCTTGGTTTAAAAATTGAGTAAGAGAAAATTTTTGTATACTTTTTATTTAAGCCAGGAGCTTATACTTTGTGTTCTTCTCCCGTAGGGCGTGTATAACAAAAAAACTGAAATTTAAAAATAAGGTATTTAAAAAATCATGTATGAAAATGGGTAGAGTTAAAAAAAAGAAAAATACCAATTAATCTATATTTTTTAAAACAAATTATTAAAATCAAAATTGCTCCCACGTAGCCGAGAGATTAACAGCATTTAAAATTATTTATATAAATAAAAGTCAAAGGTTATCGATAGACCTATTCGTATAAATTAACCTGATTGGATCGCTAATAAATGGATGGAGTAATTAAATTTCTAAAAAGTTTATGTGGCCAAAAAACAAATCATATATATTATTTTTACTTATTATTTTAATTTAATTTTATTATTTTTAGCAAAATTATTTAATTAGTAATTTATTATTATTATTATTTTTAATACAGGTATATTTAATCCTATAAAATGTTTATAGCCCTATATATTTTATTAAATATATCTAATTTAAAGAGACACAAGGCATTAAACACATTATTAAAGTGTATAATTTTATAAAAGAGTAATTGTGATTTTTTTTTTAAATTGGGGATTTCATTAAAACAAGCCAACCAACCAAGATCGTTTTGTGAGAAAAACTCGTTTCTTTTCAGAGATAAACACTTAAAAGGGAAATTTTTTTTTCTCTTGGTGTTATTTTGGTTGCTAATATACTTGGGGTGGGAAGGGGGAGTTCACCTCTAGAATTAATCAGTTATTTGTTTGAAATTTAAAAAGAGGAGCCTCCTAAAGCGGCCATAAATTAACTTTATAATTGCTCAGGGAAAGAACGAGAACAGAATCGATTACACGAGATTTTTGATCCTGCAATTAAAGAAAAAATATTATTATGTATTTTTTTTTTTCGTATCAACTTCTCCTTGAAATTAGAATTGATAGTTTTTCTATCAAAGATTCAAAAATACATTCAAACCCATCATCAAATAATCTGACTAGATTGGAACATTTTCTTTAAATGGATTTAATTTGGATTTTTTTAAATAGCAAGTTTGATTTTTTTCAATTTTTTTTTTTAAATAACATCTATAATTTAATCAATCATAAGTTTTCGAAGTGGGGTATAATTATTTTATAATTAATAAAAATAAAAGTTAAGGAGTTGCTTCGAGGTAAATAAAATAGAGAAAAAATTGAACCAAAAATACTCGATGCAAATAAAAATGATGAGTTCGGATCATTCGGGAATTTTCGGTTCGTTTCGTGCTTCTTACATAAGTAAATTCACGAATGTGTCCACATAGCTTTAATGTCTAAATCATCTTGAATTTAAAAACTCACTAAACAAATAATGAATTTCATCGTCTCTTGGATAGCAAATTCGTTGGTGTTTGGTTGCTCGAAGAGGTTTTCGATTAATTGCTCCAGGGCACCTCTAGAACCGCCCATGCATGCTCATTTGATAATTTAACACAAGCATGGCCCGCTCTAGAAATCATTCCAGGTGTCAAATACCAACAAAATTATGCATCCTATGATATTCCATTCTACTTTTTTGTATATCATATATTCAGCAAAATGAGGTAACATCGATAATCTTG
Source organism: Anisolabis maritima (assembly GCA_010014785.2). Classification (NCBI taxonomy): domain Eukaryota; kingdom Metazoa; phylum Arthropoda; class Insecta; order Dermaptera; family Anisolabididae; genus Anisolabis; species Anisolabis maritima. Next base: position 727 of record JAAAKE020119729.1, on the reverse strand, counting down.
GACAAAATAAATAAATAAATAAATGAAAAAAAGAGAATTATTATTTTTTCTCTTTACTTTGATCATTATATTACAAAATAATACTTTTAGTTTTAATAGACGAAATATATAACCATTAGACAGATATTTAAAATATGACAAATGATATAGATTCTCTCTAACCTCTTTAATCTATTAGATATTGAATTCTTCGTTCGGTCCGTGTGTTTTATACATTAATGTAATTTGAAGATGTGATATAAATTTGTTTCGGTCTGTCGGTCGTTTTTCCAATCTTAATGAGCGTCTTAGCTCTTCTCCCCCCTCCCACTTGATCGTTGATTAATCGAGCTTTTCAGAGCCCAAGCCCTGACCTCCTGTTGCTTTTACCTCCATTTCATTTATTCAGATCAACTATCTAATCGGCAGATGAAATATAAATTTTAGACTCTCAAATATTTGTTAAAAATCTTGAAACAAAATTTTATAAACAATTTTTATTAACTATACCTGTATTATAATACGTAAATATTAATATACTCATGCCTTAGAATTTGTAGTTGTTATTATAATTTTATTTTATATTATTAGATTATAAATATTTTTTGTCGTTTGAGTAGATTGATTGAGTGAAATTCATATTGATACATATATATAAGGAAACTTAGAGAATATATATATATATATATGTGGAATGATGTTTTCCCGGGTTGGTCCGCGTTGATTGTTGAGATTAACTCGACGTTTC
>JAAAKE020119718.1:0-15587 GCA_010014785.2 Anisolabis maritima | reverse complement strand
TTTTTTTTTTATTAAGGTAATATAAAATTTTCAAATGATTTTTTCTTTTAAAAAAAAAAAAAAAAAAAAAAACACTTTTTGAGTTAGAACTACGATAATATATACGATAAATATATCTATAATCTTACAATAATTTGGAATTGTGCTTGCAGGCGCGTAGTATCTAACACAGTTCTTAATGAAATGGAAAAAATGCCAACAAAATTTTGAAATTATCCGTCCATATTTCACTAAATCAATTGGTAGTTTATTTAATTTAAATAAATTTTCTTCATGAGCGATTAATTGACACCAAGGGACAGAGGCAACTAATTACTGAAATATTTAGTCTCTTTCGGCATCTGAGACCCTTTAGACTCCGTCCTTATTTATTTAAATTAATTGGTATCCAAAATAATTTAATCGAATTTTTGTTGCTCAGGACGGGAAGCGAATCAACTGAATTAGTTTTTTTTTTGTTGTTTGTTTGTTTGTTTATAGACATTAAACAACAATACACAAAATTAAATTAATTACGATAATTGTAATCCAGACATATTTAAATGAATTAGTTAATTACAACAAATATATCATCACGGCAGCTTGGATCCTCACCAATATTGAATTATTTTCCGTTATGGGGTGGCCAGAAAATTATTTATTAAATATAATATATAGGTGACAAAAAAAAAAGACAAGACACCACGCAAGGGTTTTCATATTTTTTCTGCTTTAAGCATCGATTTATAAGACTTAACTTAGTAAAAATGATCAAAGAAAGAGGGTCCCTTGTTTGGAACCCTGAAAAACAGGTGAAATCGGCCCTGAAGGCGTGTCAAGTGACTCTCTCTCTATTCTTTAATAGGGATGGAGGTCTCAGGTGTTTTTCAGGTTCAGGTTGAAGGTGCGTGCCAACGCAAGGGCGGGGGCTTAGAGAGAGAGAGAGAGAGAGAGAGAGAAAAGAAAAACTACCCCCAAGGGCGCCGGAAAGAGAGAGAAAGAGAAGATGAAGCAAAAAGGGACCCTAGACCCCGGGATAGAAGGAATTTTATAATATAAGTCCAAAGTCATAGGGAATCAATTTTTGCTTTGAGAAATTATCCCATTCAAAATGCGTATAATTCATCCATCAAAGGAATTTCTTAATGGAAAAAAGAATATATGAATTTTTAAAGAAAATGCGCACTCTAGGGACAAAAGAGAAGTTTGAATCTTTAAAAATCAATTCCTCCGTTAGTTTAAATGTCCAATCGCTTTGATTTTGTTATTTGTGTCCTTTGCCCAATAATTCGTCTATTAATAAATACACAAATAAATATTTTCTTGTGGAATTCTGTTTATGATTCTAATAATAATATTAATAAAAAGTATAAACTCCTTCGGCATACTAAGCTATTGTATATTAATTCAATAGCGTCATTATTTCTACTCACGGCAATAATTTGAATAAACAAATATAAAATAACCACCACCCCAGGCCGGGAGGGTAGAGGTATTGACATTGTCAATATTGATTACCTTCAAAGGGTCTGAAGAAAATTTATTTAAATCAATTGATATAAATAAATATGCCTTGATAATGGTATAAAATTATTATTAAAATATATATGGGAATCGTATATATGGCCTCAGAAAAGAATTACAAAAAAAAAAAAAAAAAAATGCCAGCTTTAGCTTAACACAAAGCCTTTTATAATTTCCAAATTTTGCTCAACCCTCTTCTCTCTTTTACCCTCATATATTTATTTATTTATTTAAAATCAATAGAAAAATGAATGAATGAATGAATGAGAAAGAGGAGAGAGGAGGCTTTAGAGGCCGTTGACGGCTAACACTTGGAATGGGAAAGAGAAAGAAAGATGTCTATATGAATGTGTGCCTTCCCTATCTACTCACACTCACACGAAGAGAGAATGAATGATAAGAGAGGCGCCGAGCAGCAAGGCACGTGGTCACCCCTGAGCCAAGCTGATAAGCGCCAATGCACTCACTCACACACACACATGTGCAACCCAAAACAAACAGACCGATTTACACGATCGAGCTAGGAAGATCATCACTGCCAGTTGAAAATAGACCTCTAATCATTTGTCAACTACCAGTTGATTAAAAATATACGCACCCTTTTAAATATTCAACAACATTTAATAGCTTGCTTATCTTTTTATTGATACTATTTTTGGGATTTTAGAAATAAAACTTCCCTTAGTATTTCTTTTAAAGATTGAGTGAAATCTAAGAGGAAATTTTATCCCGTCACGGCTATTCGTTTAGGAGGAGATGCGGGACAAACATATAAGCATGCATCTAGAGTACACCAATCCCCAGAGATCGTCGCTTTTCTTTTATTAGAAAATCCAAACAAAGAAATAATTAAAAAATGTCTGATGGGAGGAAGAGCAAATTTCTTTTCTTCTAAGTGCTTTGTCTGTGTTTTTATCATCAAATACCTCAATAGAAATATAATTTTTCAGGAATAGATCAAGAGTTTACTTTACTTCAGTTACTGCACTGACAGGAATGAAAATTTTTAATTAACTTGCCACTTTAGCTCTCTCTATTCCGGGTCCAAGTTGCTTTTCAAAAGGGTCCTGACCCTTGGAACAGGGGTAAAGCTAAATAAAAATTTTTTGTATAGTCTTTAGAGTTGGTTTTTTTTTACATAAATTCAATTTAAACTTATTATTTTTGTAATTCTTTTATTAGTGTATTAAAATTGATTTTTCCAAAAATTTTCCGCAGAGAGGGGGGGGAGGCGGCTGTCTCAATATATCTTGTGCATAAACATTATTTTTCAAAATAGAGGACAAAAATTCACCTGATGAATAGCTCGCTTCTTGTAAGTGGAGAAAATAATTTAAAATAGAAGGTTGATCAAAAAAAAAAAAAAAAATGCGGCCTTCGCTCTATTTCTGGTTTACTAATTCTGTCTGCTGATAAAAAATTTGGAGATCCCTGCTTTTAACAATCAAACCGCCTTTGTGGTGAAAATATAAATTAATTTTTTTTTCTGATTAAAAACCACAAATGTTTTAAAATGAAATTTTTTGTCCAAATTCTATTGAACAAAAAAGATTTTAATCATTTAATATTTTAATGCAATCTTATTTGTAGATTGACCAGTTGAGTTCAACATATTGTTATGTTATGTCTTTATTTTTTTCAATAATTAAAAATTATCATTAGCTTTATTTTTTTTCCTATTTATTTTTAATGATACACTTGTTTTTCACTTTCGCTTTCCCTCAAGCAAAAGGAAACAATTTTAATTTAAACTTAGTATAGACCTATTTATTAATAGATAGATTTGAAAAAAACTCTCTTTCATTGCTGTGTATGATTTATTATTAACCTTTGTTTGTTGACCCTTCTTTTCCCTTCCCCTTTTTTTTTTTTAGATATCCTTCAAAAGTCCTCGTTATAGAATTAGGAAAGATTTTTATAGAAATGAAAATCAAGACGTTTGTAAAGGGAGATAAGAAAAATGTGGGGAAATAATGCTGCGATAAGAAATAGAAAAATAATATTCATAGAGAATTCATTTTCTAGAAAAGGAGAATCCCTGTCTCATATATTTCAGGGAAGTGTGGATTTGCTCTGCCCCTTTATGCAGAGGTAGAGGTCTCGCTTCATGTAACAAAGGGTCAATAGTTCGCTCCCGACCCTGAGCGACAAAAATTTATTTATTTTATATTGGCTATCAATTAAGGAGACAAAAAAGACTTTAAAAAAGTGTGGATTTGAATAAGATTTATTTATATATATATATATATCTTTAGACCCCGTGAACGTGCCCTATTGTAAAATATTTATTAAGAATGCAAGATGATTGTTTTGATTTTTGCCCCAAAGGACCCCGGCTAGTGAAAACATGATCCCATGGTTGCAAATTTTCGAGAGAAATATAATTTCAATTTACTTAGTCAAAACAATCATCTCGCATATATTGGCTAATAAGAGGGTTGAATGGTTGAGATTAGATTGAAGAGCGAGAAATTAAGAAGACTCCTCTCGGAAAAACCTACCCTAGTGTTCTTTCTAGAGGTTGTTGTTTAAAACCTATGGCGGAATTTTATTTCAAAAAGATGATTCCCGGGACAAACGTACAAGTATATATCTAAATACTCATAATATTTATAAATTATGCGGGAAAAAATGAAAAAAAGCTTCCCCCATTTTATTCGTTGGGAAAAGGGACAAACACATATATACTTTAGCTTTTAATATAGAATTTTTATTAAAAAAAAATTCCGATCCGTTTTGGTGAATATTAACAATCGGTTCGAAGTGATAAAATCCAAAAAGGAAAACTTTCAAAATTCAAACTTCAATTTTTCACAATTTTTACTTTCTCTTATGTATATATGAAATATTTAGTGAGAAAATCGATCGCAAAAAAATTTTCAATGGAAATATACGTTTTGAGTTTCTTTGAGTCTAAAAAAAAAATGAGTCTCGCCAAATGGTATGTTGGTTTGTATGTGTGTGTGTGTGTGTATGTGTGAACAAGATTCTCAAAAACGAAAAAACATCTGAGGATGATGAAAGTTTTCATTTAATCTAGTTTTTAATGTTTAATTCATTCAATTTAGTTATTTAAAATAATAATTTGCTTTGATGTTATTTTTTAAATTTCTAAACCTCCCCCCCCCACCCCCCCTGGATTGATATTATTTAGACTTTTCGTTCTAGTTGGATTGTAAACATAACGGGTTCTTAAAGGCCATTTCGTTAGCCGAACAGAGTATAAGTACTCAAATATATACTTTTTTGATATATACCTTTTTTATTAAGGGACATTGACTTAAAAATAATCTGATAAAAACTTTAAATATTCAACGTAAAGAGAAGAGAGAGAGAGAGAGAGAGTGGATTATTTACATAAAATATCGATAACAGCTGAATCTACGCTTGTTTTTAACAACTATCTTCTTTTTCTATTGATTTAAAATAAAATAAAAAATAAAAAGGAAAATAGTTGCGAGAGAATTTTATCAAAATAAATTTAGAAAAAAAAAAAAAAAAAAATTTTAAGATAAGGAAGAAATAAATTTTTTTTTAATCAAGATCTTATCTGTTTAATGTAAATGAAATAATTCTGGAGATAATTTTCAGGTATTTATTTAAAAATTCATTCCAGTCGACGTTTCGGAGAACCGTTTCCTTCTTCACGATTTATTTAATAATAATAATATGAATATTTTTTTCCTTGCAAGATGAGAGTTTATAGCCCTCCTCCTCACGCGCTCATAGGTCCCATTGAGTAAAGTAAAAATTTTAGGGCGTTCCTTATTTAGCTCAATTCTATAGAGTTTTATTCAGATACGGAGCCGTTGAGAGGGGGAGAAGCGAGGAAATTTATTAAATATAGGATTTTGGTTCAACGTTCCTTTCTGTTCTCTATTTTTGAGTATAAGAAAATCGGTATATTTTAGTAGTATATCACAATTTAATTCTCAATTTACCACTTTGTATTTTATTGATAATGTATTTAAGGGAAGAGGACATTTTTCCACGCTGTTTTATATATATATCAATCTCCTTTCATCCCCCCTAAGGAGGGTCTGACTCCCAGTCCCTTGTAAGGGATATTTCTATAAATATATATTTGTATTTTTACACAATTTTTATTAAATATAGGATTCGAAAGTATCCATATATACGAATATAGAAACATCCCTTACAAGGGACTGGGAATTAGACCCTCCTTAAATTAGAACATTCTCCTTAGGGGGGGATGAAAGGAGATTGATTTAGAATACCTATCTAGAAATTTTATTTTTATTTATTCAAATTATTTGGTACTCAATATAATTCACCGTTTAGGGAGTAGAGCGAACCACTGACTGAAAAACTCTGGTCTATCGGATAATATGGTTAGCTAGAAATTAATATATATATATATATAGAGAGAGAGAGCGATAGGAAATAAAGTAACTTTACAGAGTGTCAATAGCACGAAAGCACTTCGGGTAGCTCAAAAGCATTTATTCAAAATACACACAAATGGAGTTGATATAGAAAGAGTTGCAATATTTGACGCAAACAAAGAATTAAGATAATTAGTATATTTATTTGCCATGTGATTAAAAATAAGATCATAATGTAACAATTTTATCAAGAACTCAATTAGCTGAGAGAGAGAGAGAGTTCAAATGATGTTTGCTTTTTAAAAATTAAAAAAATTCATTCATTAAAAAGATAATGAATTTCTAATTTCATTCATAAGAAAGAAAGAAATATTTATATCTAACGTCAAAGATGATGTCATTTTCTCGCTTTTCCGGTAAAGATAAAATTAAAATAATAAAAAACAAAAAAAAAAAAAATACTGATATCCGGAGGCTATTTTTTCCTTTCAAAAATTTTATATAAAAATCCCGTGGAGAAAAAAAAACCATTGGGGATTTAAAAAATTATAAAATATAATTTCCTCATCCAAATAACAAATACTTACTTCCGGTTGGCTAATTTTGTTAAAAATTTTGTTAAATTTGAGCCTTCGAATTGTTGTGAGGTATTTAGGTCAGATTAGGGGCTGGTTTTCTTCTTTTTTTGGAATCAAGTGCTGGTGTAGCTTACCTTTTATTTATAATGGATGTATGATTTAATGTTTGTCCCGCTTCGAATGAAATTTTGCAAAGATTTTATATAAAAATATTGTATATTCATGTTGTCATTTCTGAACGTCTGAAGAAGTGGAGTTTGTTAAAATGTATACCTTTGCCTTGCCTAGGTCATTAAAGTCATTACAAATACAATTTTGTAATTGCCAATGAAATAATCTTTGTATCAAGTTAATATCAAACAAAACCTTTAGTTTAGAGCAGAGTCTCTTAAACTGTGGGTCGCGACCCCAATTGGGGTCGCGGGACTTGCAGCAGGGGTCGCCAAAAGTTTTAGCAATTTTGATACTTCTTAAACTTGTGTGATTTCTAAGAAACGTTAAAATTTATAAAAAAAAAAAAGTATCGCGAATAGAAAAAGTGAAATGGAACAAGACTAGTTTTCTTTGCGTATAAATATTTCAAATTATTTAAAAATTTTTATCATTTCAGCGTAAGCTGCATAGAATAATAAACATATCAGAAGGGACACTCCCATGTTAAAAACTGGAGGAAACACATTTCAAAAATATTTGCCCATCCAAAAAGTTTAAGAAACCTTGCTCTATAGGAACTTTATTTCAAAAATCCCAAAAAAAAAAAAAAAATTACGAAAATTTTCTATAGAAAAATTTAAATCACATAATTATTTTTCTATAAAAATTAAATATTTTGCATCCCAGATGGAGTAGAGCGCATCGATTCATTGATGTTCTAGAGTAGAGAAGAAAATAGAAAGAGATTTGGATGTTTTTATATATTAATAGTTTGAAACATAGCGCGTGAATCTGCTCACTTGCGTGCATACAGGGCGAGTCATCAGTTTTATCTCCGCTTAAGATAAGATGCCAAAAGCTTAATAGATAATTGCACTGTTGATATTTGAATTTATATATATATATGTATGTATTGAAATTTATTTGACAGCTCAATTCTAAAATTTGTTTTTTTTATTTATTTTTCAAGATGTTAATAATTTAATAATAAAAAGTAAAAAAAAATCATTCACTTTTTGTAATTAAATCCTACTTTTTTAAAATTAATTTACAATTGTGGCTTTATAGAGATTAGCAAAAATATCCATTTCTTCAAGGGGTGTCCAAGAGATTGTTTGTTTGTGTATTTAGTTATTTTTTACAGGACTGAAAAGTCGCAAAATTGAATTGAGATTTTTGGGCTGAAATTATTATATTTCACTTATACCGATGCTCTAAGGAAGGCAACCAAATTTAATTCAATTTGATTACATTTGAAAAATTCATTAGTTATTTGGCCACTGGTAGACCTAACATACGTTCTGGTTTGGCCGGGATTGTCCCGGTGTCCCGCCGGTTGTCGGCTAAGCATCCAGTGTACAACTCAGAGAACCTAATATTGAATTTACTAAAAAAAAAAATATTTTTTTTTTGCTCATTGCATTTATTCTAGAAATGTCTAAAACGTGGAGAAAAATCATTTTCAACTATAATTTTTTTCTGACTGTCTGTCTATATTCAAATGAACATGATAACTCAAGAACGGGAAATTGAAGTGAGTTGGTTCAATTGCTAAAATGTTCATATTTTAAATGCGGGCTTGTAGCTTTAAAACTTCGGGTTGAAAAATTCAAAAAACATCTTTTTTTGAATTGAGAATTTTATACATTTCCATAGGAAAGAAAAACAAAATAAATAAAACAAGTTTATTTATTTAATTTCTTATATTAAAAAAATAATTTTTTTTTCATATATAATAATATTATGGAATTTTATAAATGTATATTTTTTTAGTCTTTTCGGCATCTGAGGCCATATAGACTTTAAACGATACACATATATATATAAAAATTTATTAGGATACAAATTATCCAGACCTATTTATTTTTAGTATCCAAATGATTTAAATAAATTTGCCTGGGATCCGATCGCATATCCCTTGGCTTGAAAGGATATCAATATTGACAATACCTTTAACTTCTCAGCCACTGGATGGGGCTATTATTATATTATAATTGGAAGAAAATTTAAAGAGGGAGTAGAGAGCTGAAGGGAGTGTCCCTACTAAAAATGTGCACCGGGGATTATTGACCAGATTGTAGGGGGTAAATAATCTGGGAATGTTTTTTTGTAGAAAGAAATTTCTATCGACTTTGTACTTCCTTTCCAGGACCAAGTAGAGAATTGTTTAATCCCTGATTGCAATATCCAAAAAGTATTAACATTTCCCCGAATTACTCCTATGGTAAGAAATTTTTTTCTAACTATTTTTGTCCCGTTTTGAATCTTTAATAATTGGGAGGTCTAGTCTTGAGATTGTCTATCTTCCAACAAATAAAAACGAACTTAATATTCATTATTTACTAATATAATTATTTTTTAAAATGTAGACATTTTTAGCCAGTGGGCAGATATAAAATATAATTTGGTAGGGAAAATGGTAAAAACGCTAAGGCTTCACGGGGGAATTAATTTTTAATTGTACATAGCACATACCCCTTGGATAGGTGCGTATTTCTCAGAATGTAATGTTTTATGTTTCTTTGGAGGTTTGTTTTTCACTTGCTTTTAATTGATATTATACATTTCTATTTCCCCATTAATCAAATCTTTTTTTTTTCTAGGAGATTGGAAAGCAATTAGAGCCTCTCTCTCTCTCATTAACTTTTTCTATAAATCTCAGACAATTCGGGGAGGGTCCATCCTGCATACCTCAACTCCTCCCTCCCTCCCTCTAACTAGGCGCACAAAAACAGAATGTTCCGGGGGGTGGGGGAGAGAAGAGAGAGGGAGTGAAGGGCAGACAGCCTCTTTCTTTCTTTCTTTCTTACATTCTTTTCTTCATCATTCATAAAGATTAGTTTTTGGTGATATACTATTAATTAACTAGCTGGCTCGGGCCCGCCATCGGCGAAATCAATGATTTTATTTTTAATTGACATTTTGTCTTAGAATGTTTATAAGAAAAACCCCCCTCTGAGGTTGATAGAAATCTATGCGGAATTTAAAGCCGATACGATTATTCATTTAGGAGAAGACTCTGGATTAAACATACTAACATCTACACCAACGCTTTTGTTGTCAATATCACAATATATATATATATATATATAATCCAAATTTATACTTTATAAAAATTTTAAAATAAATAAATTTGGAGATTGAATTTACTTATGTAAAAATTGGAGGTGCTACTATTTATGTCTACAAAAGATTTTGGTGTGACCAATATATCACAATATTTTCTTATATTGCCGGAAGTAAAGAGAAAGTTGAGCGATGCATAGCCGGGGGAAGGGGGGGGGGGGAGTTTGTGATTAAACTCCCTCCCTCCCCATTGCATGTGTAAACAAATTTAAAAAATTATTGCATTCTTTATTCTTCTACCACTAAATAAAAACCTTATTTAATAAATGTATCTATAGAACCAATTAACTTTACTACTGTTTTATTTTTAAAAGGGCAACACTGTACTCAAAAAAATACTTATCACAAAAATCCCTGGCACTAGATCTGGTGGGATGTGTTATTATCGCTCTTGATTTTATTTTGAGTATCCTTAAGCGACTAACCAAACCCTAGGTTGGGAACTCTGATCTATATTTATAGATATAAATCACATAATTATAATACATATATAAGGCCTATATATTATTTTTTAATATAATTATGAGATGACCTAGAAAAAAAAACAGAAAAATGCCACTCTAACTGTAACTCTCCCCTCTCGGCGGCCCTGAAAAGAAAATGTGGAAAGGATTCCCTCTAATATAATATAATAATTTTAATATGATTGATTACGTAACTATGTAATTAAAATGAAAAATCTCCTGTAGGAATCTTGAATTGGATTTTATTCTTATAAGTATATAAACTGAGAAAAAAATGTTGTATTTTACCTGTTTAAAATTGACGTAAGTAGTAGGCAAGTAGATATTCAAATGACGGTCACGTGATGAGTGAGTGAGTGAGGAAATCATAAAGAAGCCTAAAAAAAAATAAAAGCTTTTTCAATTCATAGAGTTCAAGTAACTCGCTTGCTCTGCTCTCGACTCTTTGCATCTTGCTTGGTGTAACACAGGCTTACGACTCTGTACAGGCTGTTCTAAAATAAGTATGCCCTATTGCTAATTACTACTAGAACTATTGATCAAATAAACAAATTTTATGGCGAATGCAGTAATAAAAAAAATAAATGAATAAAAAAATAATTTATTAGAGAATGAATTGAATGTTCAGAGGATAATTTATGAAAAATATGATTTTTTGAGTACAACGTTTCGGTAACAGAAGATTGTACCTTTCTTGAAAATCACTCTTTGTCTTTGAAGTCTCATTATAACAAGAGCATATATATTTTTCCATTAAAATAATATTTTAATATTCTAAGAACAAGCATATGCTTGTTATAATATGGTTTCAAAGACAAAGTTTTTAACGTTTAAGAGGTCTGAAAGAGGCAGAATCTCTTGCCGAAACGTTATACTCAAAAGGGTGAAATAAAATTTGCTGCTGCACTTTCATTTCATTCTCAAATGATCGTACTTTATAGGTACTCTAAACTTGAAACTTTTCTTTTTTTCTCTTTTCAAAAACTACTTATGGAATATAAGAATCTTTTAAAGTTTAAAGGGGAAGAAATAAGGGGAGGAAGGGGGAATAAATAAATGTCATTGGAAGGAGAATTTGTCAATGGATATAATATCATGATATATCATGAGTTGCAGAAATGCATTTTTTACTAGGTTGAAGGTAACTCAAATGACCATAAATTAATTACTCTGCACCCCATTGTGAGAAAATGTTCGAAGATCTATCATCTTTTTTTTTATGAATATTCTTGTTTTTTAAAGTTAATATTTAAATAAGAGAAAAAAAGAGAGAAAATCATTCTGATTTAAGAATGTTAATGATCTAATTATAGCTTATGTTCTCGTTTTGAAAAAAAAAAATGCACATAATTATAGAGCGGAGAGAAAAATAGATATTGGATTTTGTTGTGAAATTGTTTTCAGAACTAAAATAATAAAAAAAAAAAAAATATTAAATTCCAATGGAAAAAAAAACGAGGAGGAAATTAAGAAAAATTTGAATTTATTATATTTAGCGAGTGATTTGAAAGTATGGCATTTTAAATTATGCAAGGGCATTAGGGTGGAAGGAACAAGCCAAAAAAGCGACTCCCCTTTTAGTAAATGTTGGATGAGACCTTAAAAATATAATAAAATTCCGGAAAGGTGTTGTTGATTTGGCAGTTGGCAAGAGTTATTCTTGTGGTTTCCAGCAAATGCAAAGATGCAGGATAAGGCCACATTTGAGTTTTGGGTCGCTACAGCGATTCAAGATCCTGTTGTTATACTTGCGTTTATTCGAATGAAAATATAAAATAAGTATATCAGTAGAGTGGGCCCTATTCATTTCAAAGATTATCTAATAAATAATTGTTTTATGAATTTTAATCAAAATTGTTAGATCGAATTTTGAGAAAATAGAAAAAAGAAAAAAAAATCAACAAAAAAGTACATTTTCTTGAAAATCTTCAAGGAGCAAGTGGGTACTGAGTTTAAATGTACAATTTCAGTTCGTTTTTTGCGAAATCTTGTTCCCAGACACACACAGGGATAGAGACCAATTTTCCTAGACTCAAAAACATGTATTTCTATTGAAATCTCGAAATTGAATTTTACATATATATTACATATATATAAGAGAAAGTAAAAATGAAATATATAACTTCTTTATTTTAAAAATGCAGTTAATTCTTTTATTAAATTTTATTTAATAAGATAGAAAGATTATCATATTATATATACGAGAATCATTTAATATTATATTATCAAATTTTATTTTATTCAAATTGAAAAATGATAAAATTTTCCTTATAAAATTATTATAATAATTTCGTTATCCAATTTCATTTTGACCAGCACAAGGAATATCAGTGGCCGTATCAAAAAAGCAAGTGTACCCACGCTGGCCTTATATAGAGCGTCGTAACAAGATACAAGATGTGTCCTTAGCCTTAGAGCAACGGAAAATTGATCGCAGGAAGAGAGCTCAGAATGGTGGCAAGTATGGGGAACAGTGTAGAAAGTTTAAAAGCGATGGACAGGTTGAAAACCGCAGGCTACACAAAAGGATATTGAAATAGGTGCATTGCGAGTCATAGAAACCACGTCAAAAAAAATTTTATATTTAAAATTTTTCTTTCGATAAATAATTAAGGTTTGAGTAGATTATTTTTTCGATATCCTCCTCATCAGAAAGAACATAGGGATCGTTTCTGAAATTTCTCTTCTAATGTTTAAAATTATTTTATAGAAATTTTAGAAAAATGTTTAATATGTTGTCTTAGACATTGTGGTCTCTTACTAATGCAGTGTTAAGATGGGGTCGAAAGGGGTTGGTTGTTTGCCTTTCCCCTTCCCCCCCCCCTCCCTCACTACATACCATGAGAGCTCCTTATTTCTTATAATTCAAATTTTGTATGCTACTTTTCCCTAAGTGCATATAGTGACTATTAAATTTTTAGCTAGTTTAGAATATTTTAGTTCAGTTGAATTTTTCACGTTTTTTTTTTTTTTTTTTTTTTTATCTCAATGATAAAAGAGAAAATTTTCCCTCGTGCATTTATAATTGATTAGGTTAAAACTTCTTTATCGAATTTTTTACAGAAGATTTCAGTGTGAGTGTAACAACAACAACAATAACTTGTTTTGTTGTTGTTGGCGGTGAGACGTAAAGGGCCAGGGAAAGAGAGAGGGAGGGCGTGAACCCCATTATCCTTTCTTACATTCCTAAGCTACGCTCCGAGTGAAGAACATCACCTCGAGACCATCAAAACAATAACCCTCTCCTCATCTTCGAAAATGGATAACCTCCCCCCGGGCGATACTTTTCAAACATGCCCGCCGTCCGGGTGGCCCTTTTCTAACCCCCCCCCCCCTCCGACTACCCCGTAATGACAAGTAATTCTATGCAAAATAAGCGGCAATTTATAAAATAAACCCTCGCCAATAAAGGGAGAGAGAAAAACAGAAAAGAAAAGAAAAACTATATCTCTATCTTCTTCTTTTCCCAAATAAAAGTCAAAAATGGAATAAAATTCAATTTTTCGAGATATGCATTTGAACCTGATATCAGATTCAATAGCCTCGATGGTGTAGTCATCAGATATTTCACAATATTTATTATCCAATATATGGATTAAGTGGCCCATTCATTAACATTAATTATTTCAATTTCTAAATCTCTGCAACTCATGAACTCTGAAACTACTTGACGGATTTCCATGGGGTTTTTTCATTGAGTAGAGAATTTTTATTTTTGGGAAAATTCATTAAGAGTGTCTAAAATTAAAAAAATTTTATTTATATTTCAAATATTTAAAATTTAAAGAGAAGACCAACAAAAAGGACTTATATTGGGAAAACTAGGGGAAAGGCGCAGCTAGTTTATAATAATATCAAAACAATCTTTTGAGAAAGGTCGAGTTCAAAAAGAATATGAGACAGTAGATAGTTTTATCATGGACATAAATTGACAAAATCTTGCATTATTTTAGAAAGGACAATATTATTAGAAGCTGATAAGGGAAACAGAAATTTTATCAAATTTCATTTAATTTGAGTGGCCCAAAAATCTTATTAGAAATTCCTTTAAAATTGTTTATTATTTCTATATGGTTTTTATTCAAATTGTTTTTTGTAATTTTTTTTTTTGCGGTTGGGCGGCCTTCTTCTTGAATGGAAAGGTGTAGAAATAATGTTTACTCCAACGTTTCGGTCTGGGTTTTTTATGTCATCATCAGGGAGAAGGTCAAGTAGTGGGTGGCTAGCTTTCTATTTTCAACTTCTAAATAGAGCAGAGACATATCTCTCTAGTGTTTGCTTAATAGACGACATTAAAATCTACAGCACATAATCAATTAAAAACAAGAACTTGTATTTTGGTCATTTGGGTCAAAAGTCAAAATTATTTAATATAGTAATTTTTTTATCTATAAATCTATATCCCCCTATTGTCCTGCTCAGCTTTTCTATTTTAATCTTGAAATTAAGCACGCATCAAATCAGAAAACTGTAACTTGTAGAGCTTTTGTTCTCTCAATTTCATTATAGCTCCTTGATGATGGCTTAAAGTCCGGTCGAAAGTTTGCGTCCATACAAACTAGCTGCCACCTACGATTATCGTGCACCTTTCTAATAATAATCCTAGCCAGGAGGCAATTGCGAGGGGTTCCTTCGGAACAAATTGTACCACTCATTTGAGTTCATCTCTGTTAGCAGGATTAAATTTTGTGAGCTGTGAGGGCCCTTAGTTTATAGTTGCTCATAATTAATACTGGAAAACAATATACAAAATATATTTAACACGTAGAAACAAGGAAGGAAATAGCGTTGTAGTTTTTTTCATATATCTGTCAACCTATGTCTTAACAAATGTACATTATTATTATTATTATTAATTACGATTATTATAATCTAATATTCTTCCCTTATTAGAGAGAATTGCACCCCCCCCCCCTCTTTTAGTCCGAGAAAAGATAAAAATATTAGAAGAGAGACAATTGCCATCCTTCCCGGATTTCTATCATAGATAGTGCGAACTTAATCAATGAAATAGCAAAAGGAACTCATCTTTTCTATAATTTACAAAAAAAAAAAAAAAGGAGAGAGGGAAACTCATTCATTTTCTTTTAGGTGGTTGCCTTAAAATTTCTGTTCGCATTTAAACAAAGAAAATTCAATTAAAAAAATAAATAAATAAACAATGGGGCAGTCAGAATATTCAAATTTATATTTATTTTGATTGAAAATGCTTCTTAAAGAAGCATTCATTTCCTTTCAATATTTTTTTGATTTTTTTTTTTTTTGATGATGGTCTGATCTGATACTAGCAAATGTTAAATTCATTGAACCAACCATTTTTTTTCCTTATCCTATCCCCTATCCCAGAATGTAGCTGTTTTTATCGAAGGAGCAAATAGAACAAACACACACACACACAAAAAAGGAGAAAAAAGAAA
>JAAAKE020119707.1:4102-15587 GCA_010014785.2 Anisolabis maritima | reverse complement strand
ATGATACAAAAAAATTACATAAAATATAATATTAAAAGAATAAAAATTAAATATTACTTATTTCTATATTTTATATAAAAAATTAAGGAGGAAAGGCTTATCCCTTTACAGTATTAACCGTTATTCTTCACAAGATTGTTTGGGGCCCACTTTTTTCTTGTACGTTTTTTAGTTTTTTGTTATTTTCTCTTAAACTTCTCCAATGATATTGATTAATTAGCTGCACATTGTGCTATTAAGAGAGAAAAAAATCTGGTGTGGTGTGGGGCCGTCACACCACAGTTTAAAATAATAACTAAGGATAATTAATAAAAATGTATTTAAGATAAATGCAATTTTTTTATTCATGTTCTGTCTAAAAGAAACATTTTGAAGCACATGGGCATTTGGCTCAAACTTTAGCTATTTAATAGGTGGGGGTAGATATTTCTGATATAAATAATGGCATTTTTTTGCAATTTTCTTTGATTTGGAGAAGGGGAACTGGGGTATTCTGCCCCTCAACTCTGAAATCCGAGCTCAATTTGAGATTTATAAACAAAGCACCTGTGCTATCCAAAACTAATAGTAGATACTTCAAAACAATCGCAAATAGATACAAAAATATTTATTTTTGAAGTTCAGGAACAATATTTAAATTAGACAAAAGGCATTAAATGATAAAGAGATTCTTTTGCATTGCATAATATAATATGTGCATTTAGGCGTAAATAAATCAAGCTTTGTGTATGATTAATCCAGAGGTATCTGTATTTTACCAAACAAACAAGGGTTAAACTTTTCGCTGATTATTCTTTTTATAAATTTTTTTATTAATTATTATTTTCGTTTAATAAATAACAGAATTATGTAACAAAAAAGCTATTTTTGTATTATATTTTAATATTATAAAAAAATGAATGTTTCTATATCAGTGGGATAAATGGAACATTCTTTTTTGTTTTTAATAATAAAAAAAAAAATTTAAAACAAACTGATAAGCTGAGGGAGATAAATTGAATTTTTAAACTTTTATTTATCTTTTCAGAGAATCCAAAATATTCATCACCAGAATAAAAAGAGTATAGTGAGACGGACAATTAAGAGAATATTATGTCCCACCTTTAACTGTTTTTGAGACAATATCGCTAGTTTGGAAGAAAAGAGGCCTAACTCAAAGTGTTTAGAGAAAAAGACAATTGAAAATGTCACCATATTTTAAATGGAAATTAAATTATTTTCTTTTTTTTTTCATCTAAAGCATATACCTAAAAGAAATTTTTGTATAAGTTCTTTCCTTTCAAACCTAATCTATATCTACAATCAAAAAAATTTACTTGTGACATTTTTTTTAAAAAGATGATTTTTTTAAATAAATTAGCATATCTTAAAAAAAAAATGTTTATTTATCATATAAAAAGAAAGTTTTATGCTGGATAAAGGTTAGTGGATACTCTAACACAAATAAAAAATGTGCGTATCATACACGAGATTTTACGGTATCTAAATTAAAATGTTTTTAGTTTAAGTTTGTTGTCTATTATAATACTTTCTTCCATAATAATGGAAAGTTACACTTTCAATACAATATATTATAATCATATTATAATATTTTCTAAGTCTCTTTCATACAAAAACAGCAATTTTATGTACGATAATAATAGCCTTGTAATTTATCCAATTTCTGCGGAACACTTCCGAAATGCTTGCGGAACCCTCCGCGGAACCACTGCTTTAACAAATGACGATGATGATTTTGTTTATTAAGAAGATTAGCCCATAGAGATATAGCCAATGAGGATTTGGGAGGAACCTTACCCAAGGATTAGAGACCTACACGGAATCAGGCAAGCTCAGCTCACAAGCGAGTGTCCCAGGGACCGACCATCTGAGCATTTGATCTACCAGCAAAAATATACTCACAAAAGATGTTAAATAATACAGTGGGTCAGAGGGAAAGAGGGAATACATTTCATCTAATAAATAATTGTTTTATGAATTTTAATCAAATCGTTAGAGTGAATTTTGAGAAAATCGAAAAAAACTAAAAAAAGTACTTCAGTAAAATACTAGTACACGTTAGAGTATTTTATTCAAAAGTTTCGAGGTGCAGGTGATGAGGGTACCTGTTTAAATATATTTCAACCTTGAACGTTTTTTCGTTATTGAGAAATCTTATTCACACTCATACAGACACACAGCAGATCATTTTACGAGAGCCATTTTTTTTTGACTCAGGGGACCTCACAATGTGAATTTCCGTTGAAATCTTGACATCGATTTTTTTCTGATCGCAATCCTTTCTCACTCTATATACATATATAAGTAAGAAAAAGTAAAAAATCTGGTGTGACTGCCGCACATTAGACTACTTTCTTTTTCCTAAGCAAAATTGTGTGATGTGCTGGACACTAGATTTTTCGAGTTGGGCGCCCTAGGTTACAATCTTTCATTTTTTGAGGTTTTTCTTTTTTTCATTAATATCCAATTTTTTTTTTAAGTCTTTGAAGTCATTTAGACTCCGTCCTTATTTATTTAAACCAATATAATTTAACATGTCGCTCAGGTCAAGAAGCGAACCACTGGTCTTAAGTAGGTACCTGAAGCAAGATCTCTAGCTCTGCACCAAGGGACACGGCTATTATCTAATTAAATTATTTAATCTGAAAATCAGAGAGAAGTAGCATTTTTATAAAAATTTAATATAGAGATATATTAATATTGTTTTTATATATCTATTCATTATTCCGAGTTTTCCAATTAGTGAGTTTTATGTTTTCGAGTAGCAGACAAACTCTTTAAACTCAGTCAATCTCTGCCCCCTCTATTCCATGAAATTTTTTTAAAGTCTTTTTCGGCTTCTGAGGCCATAGAGAATCTGTCTATATTTATTTAAATTAATAAGTAGCCAATATAAATTAAATAAATTTCATCGCTCTGACGGAATCACTGTCCTTTAGAGAGTTATCAAATCTCGTATGGACGGAATCTACAAAACCTCAGATTTTGAAAAAGACAATAAAAAATTTAGCTAGCAAATTAAATCTATATCCATTTTCAACTAGGCCTTTTCAGCTTATCTTAACTTAATCTATCCCCATTTTGAGATGGGACTCAGCGCAGACAAGAAACGTGAATTTCTAAGAGGGAATTTTTTTACTTATACTTTTATTTGAATTAAATTATATGTATTTTATTGTATTGTATTATATAGTATTTGAATTAGTTACAACACCCATTCCCCAAAAAATTTCAGATTTGGCTGCCCTGGGTGATCTTAACAATAGATGGTATTGCGAAGGAAGTCAAATATTGAGACAAAAAGTGAAATTGACCTAGGTCTATAGAGAAAAAATTAAAACTTTATTATCTTGGTTTATTTACTAGATAATAAAAAAATTACATTATAAAATATTATTTCTGCTGCTTGGAAAATAAACTTGTGTATGTGTGTGTACATATGAGTGTATGTATGTTTAATCCCAATGTTTTGATTGAAAAAACTTTTCACTAAAGGGCCGCTCCCAAAATAATCTCTACTTAACCAATCAGAGGAGGGGAATAGGGCTCATAGATTTCCTGGTTGTTTATTCAGCTTTGAAGGCCATTTAGACAGAATAATTTATAATAATATGTTAATCCGTCATTATCTGTTCATATTTAAATTAATTTTAATTATTTAATTATTTTAAAGAAATTTCATCGCCAAGGATAAGAACTGAACTAGTGACTCTTGGATCGTGAATTTGCCTACTCCACTTAAATGTGGGATTTAATCAAAATAATAAATATTATTTATTGAGAGATTATTTTCCTTTTTCAAAAAAGAGAAAGACAAATAGTTGTTATTTAACCAAATCCTCAAAATGTATTAAAAATATTAACAATAAATATTGCCTTTTTGTTTCCAGAAACTTTAATTTTAATTAAATTTATGCCCTGTCCCTTGATGCATTGGAAGGTCTTTCTTCACGTACCAAAGGTCAGTGGTTCGACAAAAATTTATTTATTTTATATTATGGATACCAATTGGAATAAATAAATAAGGACGGAGTCTAAATGGCCTCCGATGCCAAAAAAGACAAAAAAAAAATCAATTTATTCTAATTATAAGGTTTGATGAACTTAAATAAACTTTTCTGAAGAAATGAATTAATTGTAAAATACTTTTTTTGAAATTTTCAAATTTATTCTTTTTTGAGTATGTGATTTAAAACCTTTATACAGGGAGGTGCTCCACCCTTTCTCCAAGTTTTGCTTTAAAAGCAACCTTAGCATGATCTCACCCTAAACAAGAATTTTGGCTATGCTAGTGCATGAGTGTTCATGAAAATTTATTTACATTTGCCCTGATCAGGTATTAAAAATGTCGACATATTTCAGATTTCATATAAAAAAGTGGCCCGACCCCTCTCACGAAATCGTCAAATTTTAAATTGAGTTACCCCCACTCCTCACCCGAAAATTTATTTATAAATAGAAATAAATAGTTATTGAAAATATTTTAAATAGAGCCAAACAGGGATTTGCAGTAGGCGATTTTACCCATACCCCATATTTTAATTGTTTCCATTTAATTTGTCCAACGCTAGAATTTCATTTATATGTGGTACGTTGAAGAACGTCAGCGGTCTTCCTATAGTATAAATCCTTTCAATTAAAATTTTTTCCTTTTAATTACAACAATATTTAGGCTTGTTTAAATTATACGTACTTTCTTAATTGGAACAATAGCTAACTTATTTTTTCCATAGAGAATTAACTTTGCGAAAACGCGATTTTGAATCAATAAAGACATGGAAAATTAATAAAAAAAAATTGAAAAATAAAGAGTAAAATGGAATTATAAGATCACTATCATAGAAATTAATTAAATGAATTATTTATATTGTCTCATATATCGAAAAGTTAAAAAAAAAAACTCAAAAAATAATAATAATTATACCCTTAATAATAAGAAAGCGACCTTAGCATGACCTTACCCTAAACAAGAATCTTGGCTATGCTACTGCATGCTAGTGCATGAGTGCATGGGTGTTCAGGAAAATTTATTTACTTTTGCCAGGCAAGTATTCAAAATGTCGATAAAAATAGGAATAATAAATAAATAATAAATATTGTAAAATATTAGGCCAAAAATGAATTTTGGCCTATTACGTCTTCTATCTCCATTAGAGGTTTTAAGTTACTTATATAAAAAATTTCATGGAAGATTAGATAAATATGAGATACAAGAGAGTCATGGTCTTAACATCCATATGTTGTTAAATATGTAACCCACCCCCCTCCGTGGTCGAGAGATTAAAGATACTGATAGTGTTAATATTGATAGCCTTCAAAACCAAAGGATGTGGGTTCGGATCCCAGGCAATCCGATGAAAATTTATTTATATCATTTGGATTCAAATTGATATAAATCAATATGCCTGGATATCGTGTATGGTAATAAGTTTAGACATGGATTGTTTAATGCCTATATAGCCTCAGATGCCAAAAAGACAAAAAAAATATGTATCAATTATAATAGAACTAGTCAATTCCAGTCTTCCAGTAGCCATGAATGGAATAATCTTCCTGCCAATATTTTCCCCAAAATTTACATACTCCACTTCTTCGAATTTAAACCCATCTTCTAAAATTTTCATCTTGATTTTTCTCACTTATTCTTCCACTTTCTTATTGCATGTGACCATGGCCTTTTGAATCCTATTTCCAAAAGAAAAAAATAAATAAAGGACGATGGATGTTTTTATTCTGCTTTGGTTTTTTTCTTCCTTCGGTCGAGAAGATAAAGGGGTTTTCATTCAGTGGTGTATAATTAACACAAATTTCCATCCATTGATGTATAATTAATGATTATAGGTATAAATAAATATTTATATTACCTTAGATGTCAATAATATTAAAAAAAAAATATCTTAGTTAACTCAGAGACTAAATAGAAAATTATTTTAATTATCATCATAACTTTTGATATTATACGACCTTAATTTACTGTTTGATTTTTGGAAGGATATTTTTTTTTTTATTTATATTAAAAAATAATAAATGTTGATTGTTGAAGGCTTGCCTTGGACAGATCGAGATGTGTCGGCGGCGAAACACGCAAGAAGGAAAGCGGCGAGAGCCACGCACAGGCCGGCTCTCATCTTGAGCATTCAAGTCGTTACACAGGAGGGCATAGCTTCATTAATAACAACAAGAAAAACGAATTCGATTAATGAATGAGTTAAAAAAATATATAAGAAAATTCTCACACTCCGACCAACATATTATTTGTTATTGTTCGCAAAGAGAGAGAGAGAGAGAGAGAGGGAGGGAGATGGATAATCACGTGCGCACAAATGCTAAGAAAACTAGGCTCGACGGCCGAACAGGGACGCCTCGGCGGAGCGACTGATGCGTCCCACCACCACCGACGCCGCCAACGCTAGGTGGCGCGCGCGTCACACTCCACCCCCGTTGCCGCCGCCCTTCAACAGCGCCGCCAACGTCACTGTCGCGAGTTATTTTCTCAACGTAAGGGGAGTTTGTTAAATATACTTTTACACAACTTTCGAGAAAATTTTTTGAAGTGAATATTTGAAGCGTTTCAACTTTAATGGTTGTGTAATGGTTTGTAAAATTTTACAACCGAATTATTGCAAGTAAAATTTTAGTAAACTTTGTCATCTAGCGATTTATAAAAGGAACAAATACCGATAGCAAAAAGGGGGAGAAGAAAGTCGGAAGACATTAATTAAAACGGCCCTGTCCCAATCTGTTTACTGTATTTGGTGATATCTAGCAATTTATTTTAAAGAAAATAGAGTTTTATTTATAAATCATGGCCTCCCTTTCTTTCTTTTACTTAAAGTTTAGATTTTAACAAGTTTGAGCGCATGTCCCTATTGGGAACACTTGTTGCAGGGGCGACATTTCTACTTTTTGTTAGGGGTGGCATATTACCCCTCAAATCCCCAAATGGGGCCAAGATAAAGCGATTTTTCTTAGTATAAAAAAAGAATACTCCTATAGCATTGAGAAAAGCCACACTTCTCTACCACAAATATCGTATTTCAAAATTTATGAAAAGTAACTCTCCTAAATTTGTTTGAATCATTTTCAAGACCTTGCTTTATCGATTTTAAATATATGGGTGAGTTTCGGCCTTATCATTTTAAAATTTAATTATTGCATTTTCAATTGGTGGGACAAGACGTGGGTTCTCAGAAGTTAAGCAAAACGATTCTATATTTTTTTGAGATGATTATTCGAACTTTAGTTTAATTGGGGAGAACGCAGTCTAAAAAAAACTTAGAAACTCCGAGGTCGACTCAGTGAAAACTCAATTCTTGATCCTGCAATCGAAAAAGATATGATTAGATTTTATAACAAATGGTATTAATGCTTTATATATCATCAAAAATATTTTGATGTCGGATTGGAGTTACTCCTAGAGAAGCGTCAAAAAGATCATACAAACGAAAAATTTAAAGTTTTGTCAATTTTTTTTAAAGTCATTTTCGGCATCTGAGGGCATTTAGACTTCGTCCATATTTATTTAAATCATTTTATATCCAATATATACATAAATTTTGTCGCTTGCGACGTAAAGTGAACCACTGACCTTTGAATCAAGAAGCAAGACCTCTTCCTCTTAGTCAAGAGTCAGGGGCTAAAATTTAAAGTTGAATATGCTGGCCATGAAACGAAAGAAAGTTGCAAAATTTTAACAAGATAAAAATTTAAATTAAAGGAAACAAAAGTCAAAATAGAATTTTTTAACAATAAAAATTAACTAAATTGCCATCTGCCTGATTGATAAATCTTAGTTAATTTGAACTTTTTTTACTTATTCATTTTACATATTAAATAAGTCTGATATTAAAAAGACAAATTCAACAAAGATTTAATTCTAGAATGCCGGCATGAAGAAGTGCCTAATACTGTAGCGTTAAGACCAGCAAATAGCCCTAGGCGATACGATTTGGTTGAGGTCAGAGGTTACTAGAGGGTCCAAACCAATAGCTATGTCCAACAACCAAGATATTTTACTGGAAAGGAAAAACCACAAACACGCAAGTCACACGCCACACAATACACGCAACACTTGAAATTTCAGATTTTAGCTAGAGATGCATGGACTTAAGTGGAAAAAGATCAGAAAGATTCATAATTAATTATACTTTACAAATGTTTAAGTATATAAATTTGAAATAAATATTTTAAATTTAAAAAGGATTGGATACTATTAACAATAAAGTAACTAGAACATTTAAGTCTAATAAAATTAGTCATATCAGCAGCTTGAGATCAAATTAGAATATGAAAAAGCAAAAAAAATAGACACATGTAAGTTATATGAGTATATTTATTTTTTCTTTCTATGACGCAAACTCGAATAAGGTATTAAAGTGAAGAAATGAGAAATTAACGAAACTGTGAGGGTCACATCTCCCTGGGTAAAGACATCAGCGTCTGAAGACGTGCAACGTAATTTAAATAACTTTTGATCTTTGATAAACTTTCTCTTACCTAACTTAGATTCCTCAATACTTGAATTATTCTATTAATTATAAACATAAGGTAACTTTCCTAAATAGTGCCCCTTAAGAACAAATGTTTATAATTTGACGAAAAGCAGAGTCACGTTATTAATATAAGGGTCCGAAAATTGCTTCCCAAACTGAGTGATTAAATTTATATGTCAATAGATTTCAAAGTTCATCTAATAATTAATTGTTTTATGAATTGTAATCAAAATTATAATAGTGAATTTCAAAAAAATATAAATAAGTACATCAGTAAAGTATTAGTAACCGATTTTTTTCAATAGATTCAAGAATCAAGCAAAGAGGGCACATAGCTTAAATATTATATAAAGTTTGAGACTCGAACTTTTTTTCGTTTTTATTAGAAATATTGTTCACACACACATTTTGCGACACCTATTTTTTAGACTCATGGAACCTCAAAACGTGTATTTCCATTGAAATCTCGACATTGATTTTTTTTTTTTTTACGATCGCAATACTATATATATATATATATATATATATATTAATAGATAAGAGAAATTAATAAGACAAAAACTCGTTGTCAAGGTACCAAAATAGTGTAAATTTACCAGGTTGTTCCTTTAAATGTGAGATGTTTGTGATAAAGTCATTGAGATGAAGTAAAATTGAAGGTTTGGAAAGAAAACGAAATATATGTTAATCAGGTGGGAGTTCTCATTTAAAGAAGAGAAATGTTTTCGTCGAAGGGAAAAAGGTTCTAAGAAAAAACCCTAACTTCTTTTTCTTATCTTAACCAAGTCTTATCTTGGTATTTTTTGGAAAATTCGAGGTGTGAAGAATATTAATTCATTCATTGAATGTTATATATATTTGTGGAGGGGGCAAGCAAAATACTGACTTTGTAATTGAGAGAGCTGGGAAAGAAGTTAAATGCAATGGATGATCTAAAATAAATTTAGGAATTATTAACCTGATTATTAAATTCTTATAAGATAGGTTAAATAAAACCATAAAATAAAAAACAGGGATATGTCAGACGCAAGTTTTTTACAGATGTCTAGTGTAGAATAAAAAATAACTTGATGAACTATCAAATCACAATCCCAAGTTACACCAATTTTACCGTGACTGCCTAACATAAATTTTAACATAAAAAATATGGTGTGACAAACTCACATCACTCAACTTTGTCTTACCTAAGGTAAGAGAAGCTGAATGATATGCTATCACACGAGATTTTTGCGCCGTTCCCCCTAGGTAGCCATTTGATGCTAATTTAATACCAATTTAATCGATTTCGTAAGTTTGGTATAAGAAATAGAGCGATGTACCTGAACAATGACAAAGTACTACATTAGCAAAGTGGGCCCCAATCAATTTGGGTGGCATTAGCTAAACTTTTAGGCCTTATTATATATCCATTTTCAAAAAAACAAATATCTATATATATAATATCACTTAGTTTGGGAAGCAATCCTCTGACCTTTATATTAATAACGTGAAGCGTCACTTTTATCTCTGCTTTTCGTCAAATTATTAACATTTGTTCTTAAGAGCTACTATTATGCGTTATATTTATAATTAATTCAAGTATTGAGGAATCTTAAGTTAGATAAGTTTTTCAAAGATCACAATTTATTTAATACATTTCAAAGATCATTTAATAAATAATTGATATATGAATTTTAATCAAAATTGTTAGAGAGAATTATGAGAAAATCAAAAAAACTAAAAAAAAAAAAAATTGGTGTAAAATGCACATCACACAACTCTTCCTATGGTAAGGAAAGCTGAGTGATGTGTTGTCAGATTTTTTGCATCGGGCCACCTAAGTGGTTCTAATTCTTCTCTTAATAGAAGAGCGGTTATTCCCGCCCTTTGATGTGGCTACAATATATCAATATGATATAAGTTGCTCCCGCTGCAAAAGAAACTAGTTCAATAAAGTGGGCATCAGGCAATTTTAGGGCGAATAAGGGTACTTATCTAATAAGTAATTGATATATGAATTTGAATCAAAATCGTTTGGGCGAATTTTCAAGAAAATCGAGAAAAACTAAAAAAGTACTAGTAAAGAACCCACAACCCTTGGATTTTAAGGTTATTAATACTGACAACGAGAACTCGTTGTCCGGTTTTATTGAAGATGTTCGAAGTTCAAGTGACAAAGCTTAAATACAATTTCAGTTATATGCGTTTTTTCGTTTTTGAGAAATCTTGCTCACAAACATTTTGCGAAACCCATTTTATAGATTCAGGGGACATAAAAACTTGTATTTCTGTTGAAATCGATCGCAATTCTTTTTTTCTATATATTAATATATTATATATGGGTAAGAGAAAGTAAAAGTCGTATGTCACGCTTTTCATTATTGGGGACTTTGAATAACTTTTGATTCATTTTTCAAACCAATTTTTATATAGCTTTTGAAACTATTGAAGGAAACCGGAGATAACTTTTACATTTTTGTGACATACCAATTTTTTCCTAGGAGCTTAATTCTGAGACGAAACGTCAAATTACCAAATTTTGAGGCGATTGTTTTTTTTAAGTCTTTTCAGTATTTGAGGTCATAGAGACATTTAAACCATGTAGTATATAAATTATTTACGATGCATTTAAACCAAACATATTTATTTTTATCTATTGGTATCCAATTAATATAAATATATTTTCATCGATTGGAAGCGATTGGTTTTTTTGACAATATCACTATAAGCATTAATTTTTTGACTTTTCGACATCTGAGTCCATAGAGCCATTAAACGATATTATACTTATTTTCGATATAAATTGTCCAGGCATATTAATTTACACCAATTGGTATCCAAATAATTTAAATACATTTTCATAGGACTGCTTGGGATTTGAACCCACAACCCTTGGATTTTAAGGTTATTAATATTAACAATCTCAGTATCTTTAATCTCTTGGTCACGGGGAGGGGGGGGGGGGGGGGACATTATTTTTTCATCAAAGATCGGAGGGGGGTGGGGTGGGGAAA
>JAAAKE020119696.1:0-15588 GCA_010014785.2 Anisolabis maritima | reverse complement strand
TTCGGCTCTCCTTTTGAAGCCATTTTCAAGAGTTTTGTGTTAGGAAGTGATGGTGGAGGTGGTTTGTTTCTTTTTTCATATACATATATATATATGTTCTGGATCTCAACAATCAATATATATATATATATAATTTGGTACCTTATTTCATATTTTATGAAAGATTCAGAAGATTATTTATTCGAGGGAGATTCTAGAACCATTCAGGTTTCGGATTCAAAAATATATAGGAATTAACCCTCCTCTATTATATTATTTGTTTGTTTATATTACCTCTTAAATAAAAAAATACACATAAAGATTATGAAATACTTTTTTCTAATAAAAATATTTTTCAGCTGTCTCAGGGAGTTTTGGTTCAAGTTAGTTCTTCATTAGTAAAACGTCGTAAAACACATTTTCATAATCTTGCTTGTGGAGCAAGTATAATTCTTGGCACCAATGGGTTTATATGGATTTGCCCCATCATTGATCAAGAAGAAGGAGCTGGAGGCTTTACTCAGGATCTTGATCAAGTGATAGCAAAATCAACAAGAACAGCAATTGCTCGACTTCGTAATTGCATCCTTGCTTTGGCAAATAGTAAAATTATGCTCTATGATACAAGTGTTGTCACTGCTTACGAGATGTCTTTGAAATACACAGTTTCTGAATTACTAAATCCAGAACAAATGCATGAAATTGCAATGTTAACTAGACAACAACTAAATCATATGAATCAATAAATAATTTTATTTACATCATATTTAAAAAAAAAAAAAAAAAAAATGGAAATATAAAAATTGTTTCTGATAACAGTCTCTGCCACTTGTACTCGTTACAGTTTGTGGCCATCATCAACTCTTCATTTTGGCATTAGAATGGACGTAATTTTCAAATATAAATGTCACTGCTGTGTTTTTTTGGAGACATTACACACACTATGTGTACGTGATAAAAAATTTAGTCACTAAGATCCACAGTTAAAAGACATTAAAATATTATATGAAATAAAAAGTACCTTGTTTTAAAGCTTTATACAATTAAAAATTTATTATAATTTATAAATATTAATTAATTTTTATTTCGTTTTTTATAAATTCAATGATAAAAAGAAGACGCAGGTTTCTATTTTTATATTTTTCAATTTTAGTTCCATTTGGAATTATTTTCCTAAATTTACTCTCAGTTAAAAACTTTTTAAACCATTTATATTCATTGCTATTATAATAAACTGTAAATAATCTTTAAAATATCATTTTATTATTTCTAAAAAAAAAAACTATTTTCAAATAAATAAAACGATACTATTCATTTATTTAAAATTTCTCTAAATTTTCTCTTTCTTATTTTTATGATTTTCTTTACAGAAATCAAAGACTATTATAGCTATCAAAATTCTAGTTAGAGATTCTTAATCTTCGTTAAGTTTTATATTGAAATGGTGTATAATATCTATTATAAAATAAAACATCCTACCAGTATTTTTATTATATGGATGATATATTATTATTATTCAATCGATTTTGGCAATTTTTTTTTCTTTCAGCATCTGAGCCATTTAGACTGTCCATTTTTATTTAAACCATTTGGAAGCCAATAAAATTTAAATAAACGAGAAGCGAACCACTGACCGTTGGATCAAGAAGAAAGACCTATCCTCTTAACTTAAGAGTCAAGGATATTTGTAGCAAATAGGACGTTAGAACGAAAAAAAGAAAAAACTATTTAACAATATAAAGTCTGATGTGCATGAGAGCACAAGACACATCTTTCTTTTACGTACATATCTAATATATATATTGCGATCGCAAAAAAAATCAGTCTAGATTTCAACGGAAATACACGTTTTGAAGTCTTCTGAATATAAATTGCTGAAATAACTAAAAGTATATACTAGTACACGTATAGCCGTTACACAATTTTATTGAAAACCTTCAAGGCGCATGTGAGTATCTAGCTTAAATATACAGTTAGAGCCTCGAACGTTTTTGAGATATCTTGTTCAGATCGATCATTTAGCGAAACCCTTTTTTTAGACTCAAAATGTTTATTCCCTCTAAAATCTCGAAACCGATCACAATACTTTCCCTATACTATACTCAGTGGAGGATTTAAGTATAAGCTAAATAAACTACAGCTTAGGGCTTCACAATATGTAGGAGCTTCAAGAAAATTCCAGATTTTTTTAAGGTGTTTTCTTAAAATTAAAATTTTACAAATTTAGAAAATTTGAAAATTTAATTTTAATAATTAAATTTTATATTATATTGATGAAATATACTTTCATATAATTAAAAAGCATGTATATTTTCAAGCTTTCTGAGATCAGCTGATATAATTTAAAAGGAAGAGGGACTTCACCAAGACTAAATCCGGCATTGATTATATATCAGAAATATATGGGTAAGATAAAGTAAAAATAAACTATTATTCCTTTCTTGGAATCGGTGTGTATGTGTAAGTGAGAGAAAGAATAGAAGGATATAATAAAATAGGAAGGTTATATTTTATCTGTCCAAGAAATTAATTTTATCACAATAAAAAATTTTAGAATTGGAAAAAAAGCTTGTAATAGTTTTGAACTCGGTATCATTAAGCAATGGATAAAGAACTATTGTCAGAACATTTTACCAATTTGGATTATTAGCTAATAATGATGAATTTGTTAATGGAATAAAAAATAGTAATTATAGACTCAGAGATATCATTGGATCGTAAATAAGACTGGATATTTTGGATTGTAAATACTCGTAAATAAAAATAAAATTTTTACAGTTTATATGACTTCAGATACCAAAAAGACTTAAAAATTTTTTTTCTATAAATTCAAAACTCAGGGATCTCAAAAAACGTGTATTTCCGTTGAAATCTCAACATCAATTTTTTTTGCAAAAGAAATACCTTCCTTATCTCATATATTACATATATTGATAAGAGAAAATAAAAACAAGTCTTCTATTTTAATTCCAATTGCAACCAATTAATTTAAATAATAATGAAGAGAAACTAATTAGTCTCAAATGTCTAAAAAGACTTAAAAAAAAACCACTTGCTGCACTTCAAACTTATTGAAGTTAGTTTCAAAAGAAATTCATAGATGACATAGTTTAGTTCGTTTGTGTCCTATCTGTTTTTCCAAATCTCAGACAATCTTTGATGTCATTTTGTTCGGAAGGAAAGCAATGAAATGATGAAATAAAACCGGCAAATATTAATTATAATTAATTACAATGTTGAATTTAATATTTGAGAGCTTGCCGACCACAGAAGAAAATGCCATATTCTATGGGGTTTTATTATTTCTTTGGGTTGAATACCTTTGGGAATTGTATTTATCAATAAGACAGGTATTTAAAATTAATCATTTCATCATCATTAAAAACACATGATTCATTCTCTTTTTTCATTATAATTTTTAGCATATTATATACAAAACCAAAGTTCATATGCCAAATGAACTTGTTGGAATATTAAATAATGAAACATATAACAAAGCAAGACAATATGGATATGATAAAAGTGCATTTTCTATTTTTAAGGAAATGTTCTCTATCATCCTATCTACGGTAAACACTTTTATTTCATTTAAAAAAATAATAATTTTTTAAATATAAATAGAGTATGAAAACAAAAGCCATTACACCATTCGACCATCTCTTTGTTCCTTTTTTCGCCAACGACTTATATTTTTGAAAAATAAATAATTCTTCATTTCCTACATTTTGAATCCCATATCCTATTTGATAAAATTTTTAAAATTGGTTTTATTTATTTATTTATGGCTCTTCCTACAATAGTCTATCTGCAAATAATCGCAAATACACTCACTATATTACACTTAATAATTAGTTATTTGTACATATAAATGTACAAATGTTTATCATGATAAAAATAAATTTTTCCATGAAACATCTTAAATTGAGAAATAAAATATAAAAATAATCAAATGAAGACTTTAAACTAATTGCAAATATATTCAAATTTAGGTGTCTGTAAAATTGTTTATCTTTAGTTTAAAAAAATATTCAACTAATTTCGATTAAGTGGTTTATTTTGTTTCGTGTCGAGTCTGTTTGATTCGGAATTTTCTAAGCGAATACCTATCAACAAACTGAAATGAATGGAACCAGAAACAAACCGTGCTGAATAGAACATAGTAGAATAATTGTATTTGGATAGAAGTCAGCAAGGCTGGAATAGAGGTGAAAAAAATAACGTTAGATTTTTCTCTCCTTGCTAAGAGTCCCTGTCTGACCGAGTTGAATATTTTTTTAACTTAAAGAGACCCGATATTATTTTATGGAAATCGAAATGTGAATATATTTTTTTACCGGAAGTGAACGCCTTTTGATTAGTTCTTATGATTTAAATCAAATATAATATTTCTTTTATACTTAATTTCTCTCTAATTATATAAAATTAGATTCTTCTTTTACTCTTTAAATAGGATCAATAAAAAATTATTATTCCCTCATTATACATGGATTAAAATAAACTTGGAAAATTGATAGAAATAAAACAAAATCACAAAGGCTCTTTTTTTGAGTCATACTGGACTCCTTTATTCCTTCATACAATTATATATTATATATAGCCATTGAATTTAATCGCTTTTATATATTTATTATTAATCTAAATGAATTTCTTTTTTTTTTCAGCTCATAATTATTTTCTTTGGTTTTCAATATTTTTGGAATTTAAGTCAATCAGTTTTAACTAAATTTGGTTATACAGATTACAGTGAGATTCCCCAAAGTCTTATGTTCCTATTAATCACAAATATATTTAATACTGTGGTAAATTTGCCAATCAGCGCTTATCATACTTTTGTGCTAGAAGAAAAACATGGATTCAACAAACAGGTTGGTTACTACCAATAATATAACAAAATATATATGTGAGGCCTAATTTTAATTGAAATTTTTATTTTTATTTCTTAACCAAAATTGTTCTTAATTTGTTTTTTAAGTATTTTCAGCATTTTAGAACATATAAACTTTGTACAATCACAATTACATAGGTTTCATTACGATACAATTATCTAGGAAATAAAATGGTTACTGTGAAGAATAATGTCACATAGAGAAGGGCAGGATCAGCCAAAATAAAAAGCCTTTATATGTCTTTTGACCTCCGAGTCATTTAGAGACAAATTTATTATCTCTTCATCGTGCTTATATTAAATTATTTTGCATAAAATTATTGTTTAAAATACAATACCCCACAAATATAATTTCAATTACCTGTATTTTTGTTTTCGTCTTAATGGGTAATTAGAAGACCTAAATGGAATCTGAAAATAATAAATTTAATAATATGATTTGATGATTCCTGTAGGTCTCCCTAATTATCCATTAAGCCAAACTTTTTTTCCCCAAATTTCTGGCTTCGAGGCAGGGCCAACGTTGAGAAAACTTGGTTGCCAATGGCCGGGCGAATAATATCAACTTCTAACATTCAACGGCCACAGCTCCAAATGGCAGAACTCCCGACAGAGATACCGGCTATGTCGAGCCCGAGTCTGCCAACACACTCACGGGCCTCATGAGTGACACTTCACCTATGAGAGAGAGAGAGAGAGAGAGAGAGAGACACGCCACGAACATTGAGGGTCAACATTAACATCAATCGTAAAGCGTTTTCTCCATCCCATCTATCCTTAAATTATTTTTGTGTACAATTTTGTAATATACAAACAATTTTTTAAAAATAATAAGACATATTCATTAAAATTAGATATAAGTATTCAATATATGCCTTGTAACGGACTTCACGTAGTCATGATTATATTTAAAAATATTTCGTGAGTATATATTTGGATCAAGCTGTCCATGGCCTCCGGGAGTTGAACCTAGGATATCCGGGGTATCCGTTTGTGAGTTTGTAACAGACTACCAGACGCTCGACCACTTCAGCAAAACTAATTCATCCCCGGTATATATTTGGATAGTATAATAAAATTAGTTCTTAGTAAAAAATCTTTAAATAAAAATTTTTTACTCAACTTCCTGTTTTAACCAATAGGCAGACTCACATCTTGGCCTCTTCTAACATCCTATTGTAAGCAGCATACTGAATATACCCACAAAATTAAAAAAAAAAAAATTTTTAACAATAAATTCCAAATTTCCATCAATCAATTTTTTTATTATGTAATTTTAGAGAATTATAATAAAAAGTTAATGTTCAGATGATGCATGAAGTTAGTTACAAAATAATTTTTTCAATTTTACTTGGGCATAATATTTATTGCGATTTCATTCCCATTGGGGTATACTAGTTCCTTATATATTTTTTTATTCATTTTTTTAATCTTTAAATTTCATTTTTAATTTTTAAATTAACATCAGAAGCAAATAACTCACTGATTCATACTTTCTCCAAACTATTCGGTACCGTTGCGTTATGATATATTTGTTAAAGACCCTTTATGAAAAATAATTTAATCCATAGACTGATGAAGAGATAGTAAATTTGACTCAAAACGTCTCCGAGATCAAAAAACATATAAAGGCTTTTTATTTTGGTGAACCTGTTCTTTCTTTGAATAAATTTACTAAAAATGCCTGGATAATAATATAGACATGTTTATTATATTTATTCCAATTGGTATCCAATTGATTTAAATAAATTTTCAACGGATTACAAAGGATCCGAATCTTTATACTTTATACTTTATAAGGTTATTAATATTGACAAAGTTAATACTTCTAAATCCTCATTTACTGAGTGGAGGGAGTATTCTTAATTATCACAAATTCTTTTTTGTCCAAGCCCTTTCTCTTTCTGTCTTCATTTGTCAATTTTTAAGAGTGCATCTTGCTAAAGATGTATATAAAGGTTTCTGAAGCCCTAGTAATTTTTTCATCACCTCAGTTTTCATCTTTTCAAAGTTTTTTAAAATATTCGTTGACTTTTCTCCTTGGCTATTAGCTCTTGCTCAACGCTCGAATTAGATTAAATATAAAAGTGTCTCTAATAAATAATATTTATATTTATGAAATTATCTTTTGTTTCAGACTGTCAGCTTTTTTATCAAAGATAAATTAAAAGCATTTTTGATCGGTCATGTTATAATGTTTCCCCTCGTAACTGGTCTAATCATGATCGTTCAACATGGAGGCAGATATTTCTTTATTTATCTCTGGCTTTTTACTGTAGCCATGTCCCTATTTTTAATGACCATATACCCTAATTTAATTGCTCCTCTATTTGACAAATATACTCCCTTGCCTGACGGTGAGCTCCGCACAAAAATAGAACAACTCGCTGCAAGGCTAAAGTTTCCTTTATATAAACTTTATGTTGTTGAAGGTAAGAAATTATTATTTTATTGTACTTGAGTATATTCATTCCCTTAATTATGGAAGTGATTTAAAAATTAAGGAATTTTTACTCAAGGATTCACACCAAAATGAGAAACATGACTTAGTAAAGCTAAGACTATTCCTTCTTCCTTATTTTTCTTTTTTCTTGGTCTTCTTTTTCTTATTTCTTGTCATATTACTATTTTAATTCGGTGCTAACATAGAAATTTAAGAAATACAACCTAGAGCAGAAATGCCATTTATGCTTAGGAAACTCAAATTTGCCATCCATATGATCACCTCTTTTCTCTGATAAGAAGAGAAAACCATTGCAATAGAAGTTGTTTTATTTATTCAATTAATTGAACCAACTCTCGTGCATACAATGGAGGAGAGAGCAGCCATCAGGTAAAAAGCCTCTACGTTATTAAAACTCAAATTTGAGACGTTTGGACTTTAATAATGCCATCATTCCATTTAGAGACTATGAACTCGAAAGACAAAACAATGACTTCATACTGTATGTATTTTTTCTGGTATATGTAAAAATATTAAATATTTTCCTATACCATATAATGCAACAGTGCTTGCAACTTTAAATGGACTGATGGTATTTTTAAATGAAGACCGAAACGACTCAAACTTGAGAGTTTTAATATCGAAGTGGCTTCTTCCTCCATTATACAACATTATTATTTCACATCTCGTACATACAGTTTGGAAATATATAATAGAATCCACTCTGTGTGCATACTTAGAACAGCATGTGAGTAGGTTCAATTGCTTGTTGAAGCAGCCTATATAAGCATTTATTATTTTTTAGTAATATAAAATGGCGCGTATTTTTATCTTATTTTTAGGATCTAAACGCTCAACTCATAGCAATGCATATTTTTACGGATTTTTCAAAAACAAACGGATCGTTTTGTTTGATACCTTGCTCAAAGATTATGAGCCTGTTGATACTTCTAGTACTACCGAAAAGAAAGACACCTCAAAGGGCTGTGAGAATAATGAAGTCTTAGCAGTCTTAGGACATGAATTGGGACATTGGAAACTCAATCATGTCCTCAAAGGGCTTATCATTATGCAGGTAATACTATCTTTATCTCTTAATTTATTTTCATTTATTTGTATTAAATTTCACTCTTCGAATAATTTTTCTATTTTTAAGGTTAATTTACTGCTTGTAATATGGGTATTTGCTGTTCTTTTTGAATATGAATCCATGTATTCAGCCTTTGGGTTTCGTAATGAACGTCCAATTTTAATCGGATTTATGATCGTCTTCCAGTTTATTTTTACACCATATAATGCGGTAAGCATACCATCGTATCTATCATTTACTAGCCTGTAAAAAATTTCATCATTTCATAGCTCATTTCATTACAATAGAGAATCGAGAATTGTAACAGACTGCACATTTACATTGAAAGATTAATTGTATC
Organism: Anisolabis maritima; assembly: GCA_010014785.2. Lineage (NCBI taxonomy): Eukaryota > Metazoa > Arthropoda > Insecta > Dermaptera > Anisolabididae > Anisolabis > Anisolabis maritima. The sequence goes on along the minus strand of JAAAKE020119696.1, from coordinate 6,851 downwards.
TGGTGATCGGTTTTGCCACATTAACGAGCTTCTTAGTCTAAGAGTCCCAATGATTATAAAGAACATCTCAAACTATTTAGAGTAATTTTTTAGTTTTATTTCTATGGTAAATTTTTTTAGGGGGTCCCAAAAAAATTTTGATTGTTGAAAGAGGCTTAAGATGAAAAAAGTTTGAAGAGCCGTATTTAGATAAATAATTAATGCAAGACAATTCTTTTTCTGAGTGATGTACTTGTATTAAAAGATGATTCTTGATCAACTTTTGGATTTAAATTGATTTATATTTTTCATTTTTTTAATTACTTTTAGGCCAATAAATTTTCAGGATGGGAAGCGATCCATTGACCCATTCAAGAAGCAAGAGCTTTACCTCTGCTTTAAAAAACAGGGAATTTTGCGTAATTAACATTGCTACAAATAATACTACAAATAATAATAATATAAACATTGTCAGCTACTGAAAATTAATTTAGACACACCTTCAATTCATCACTCTTTAATTATTATTTGATTTGTATTGCCATAAAATTCCGTTTTGAAGCCAATATATTTGACAAAAATTTCCTCAATTTGAATTGACAAGGCAAATTGCCTCTCAAACAATTCAGATTGTGCCAAACTTCTATATTTTCAGACAAGATAATGAATGATTTTTCAATTCTTAAATTAGATTTTTGTACTTATGTATCCCGGTTCTAAACATAATCATTTTTTTAGCTACTTAATTTCGGGATGACGATTCTTAGTCGTCGCCATGAATTTCAAGCGGATGCTTTTGCCGCCAGCCTTGGGATGTCTACGCATTTAAGGCGAGCTCTTATCAAACTAAATGCCGATAATCTTGGTTTCCCAGTATATGATCGGCTCTATTCTGCTTGGCATCATTCTCATCCTCCTCTTCTCGAACGTCTCAGAGCTTTAATGGTTCGAGGGCATTCAGACTAATTTTTAATCAATTTGAGGCACATGAAGGCTTCTTCCTATATATATATTGCTTGGAATTTATCCCATATTTATACTATTGATTGGCTTTATATATACATATATAATATTTCTTTAAAGAATCAATTCCAAACGATCACTGAAGTAATGCATTTCCTTTAATTATATCTCTGCATTTTTTTTAATAAGAAAAAATCTTTATTATTTTTATTAATTCCAAACCCAAATAATATCCTTAAATAAGTGAACATTCAATATTCAAACTACAAAATATTTTTTATTTTTTAAAATCTGATTAGAATCAATTAAATAATAAAATTTTCTTTTCAAATAATTTTTACATTTTTATCCATCAGATTTGATATTTATTTCTTATTTAAATCGATAATGAAATCATGGGCACCCACAATAAGGGGCAGAGCCTATACTTGTTCCCTATCTCCCCCTAGATTCTCAATAATGGAAAAAAATAATAGACATTCAAATCTCTATTCGGAGTTGATGAGAATTTACTAAATAAATTAAATATTTCATTCATTTAAAATTTTGCCCATTAACGAAAAAATGTGCAAGCCAATGATTGCCATCTCACAAATAATAATTTATATATATATATATCGGTTTTATCGGCAAGCACGATAAAGACGGCCAAAGAAATTTAGAAGTAAATTCTCTTTTTGTCAAAGTACAAATAAATAATAACAATAAATCCGGCCCTCTATATCGTTTCATATATAATAAAATTTTATGCAATATATACATTTATTTCAACATAAAATAAATAAAATAAAATTTAATTTAATTTCAATTATTTAAATACAAATATATAAAAAAGAAAATGATTTAATCTTATAGTTTTAATTGGATGTAACATTTTTATATTCAAGTTGAATAATTTCAATAAAAATTATTAAAAAGAAAATTAGAAAAATTAATTTTTACATTTTTATCTCATAATAAAAATAAAAAGTTCATCTTAATCTTTCTTGGATTTTAATTTTTAATGAAAGTTAATCTTATAACTACAAAATAATTTTTTAGGATAAAATATTTTATTATTTGAAATAATTGACTTTCATATTTAAATGGTCATATTTTGGATTTATTGAAAAAATAAAGCCTAGCTCACTAATTATAAACTCATAAATTAAGTTTTGGTCATTCAATAACATCTTCAATAAGCACAAAATACTAAAAAATTTCTTTTTTGTTTTATAACACTCAAGACCAGTGAGGAGCACCTTTTTTTTATGAGATCCACTTATAATATTAAATATTCCCAAGAAAATTAATCAGGATTGGAGGAGGGAGAGCAAATAAAAGTTTTTTCTAGCATGTTCTTTAATTGTTTTTTTTGCAAGTGATTCTTATAATAAATTCATTTTAGACCATTTTATATCCTTTACTTATGAATTGTCAGAAGTTTTTTCCAAAACCATTTCAAGTGAAAGTTTTCTGACAATTGCTGATATATTTTCGGCATCATCTAAAACAAAAACAGAAATGAATATTGAATAGATATATATTTCTATTGTATTTACTTTGATTACCTAATCCACAGTGAAGTCTTCCTTGATGGGGTATCTTAACTCGACTACAAATATCTTTAATTCCTTTAGGAAATTGACTAGTTAATTGAGCATAACTCTAAAAAAAAAAAAAAAAAAAAAATATTTCCAAGAAAACAACAAAGGGTTATAAATTAAAAAAAATACTTTTCGAATATCTATCCATTGTTGGAAATATTCGGGTAATGGAACATTTGCCAAAGCACATTGTTTTGGCAGAATAACTTTTAAATCCCAATCTCCATGAGTGACGAAGATAGTGTTGTTGTTTTGGAAATATCCATTTTTTAAGATCCAGGTATCAAATGCTTTAAGAACTGATGGAAATTCATCCGCCTCTGCAATTGTTTGCTATATCAATTTATACAAATATAAAATATGGTGAAATCAATAAAAATAAACAACATATCAAATGTAAAGTTTAATTATCAAAAAAAACCAATTCAGATTTTGTATAAATATTATTTTATCAAAAGTTATTTAAATAATGAATAGCTACTATATATTCCTATATACAACCCTTTAAGCATTATAATGAATGTAAATTAAATACAAAATTTTAAAAATATCTGGTGTGATCGGCCATATATCACACTACTTTCTCTTATCTTACCTAAGGTAATGAAAGTTGTGTGATATGTTGTCATTCCAGGTTTTTTGCGTCGCGCCTCTTAGGTAGCCGGTGCATAATTTTATATTATCTTTATTTTTTATAATATTGATGAACACCTACATACAAACGAAAAATCTCTAGGTAATAAATATAAATTTGTGAACTGGCTATCTTAGGGGTCTGACGCAATCAGCACATCTCTCATACCTTAGATAAGAAAAGTTGTGTGACTGCCTCACCAGATTTTATACAACATTATTTTATAAAAAAACTCTAATTTGTTTGATTTTTTTCTATCAATTTTTATCATTTTTAAGAACTATGGGAGTACAGCTTGTAACGTAACCAATTGTACAAGTATTGTCATCCTACTCATTAACTCAACTTATTACTGGACTTCTTCGATTCTGCAATGACTCCCGGTTCTAATAATGTTATACAAAATTTGAATAAATTTTTAAAAAGATTAATTCTGAGATTATTACCTGAGAAATGCCAGTAAGTTCAGTACAAAATTGTGTCAGCTCAGGATTAATTCTTGGTTTAATATAAGAATGGAATTTATTTTCATTTTGAAAGGTTTTGCTATTTAAAACCACACAAGGAAATTCGATTATTTCCTAAAAAAAATCTCTCGTGAAAAGGACTACCTAATATTTCCAAATTATATATATTCTTTTTTTTTCTTTTTGAGATCGATATAAACTTGAATGAATGCAAATATCCCTTTTATTAAATCACAAGGGCAGTCTTTAAATGACTGAAATGATCAAGAGAAGTTCTAATGATAGGCACCATTGAAATGTCGAGAGGCTAATAATAAATTTTTTTTTAATTTTTTCCTGCTGCTTCTTTTTTTCAGTTATGTATAAAGATTAATATCTAACTAGAGACAAGAGAAGAAAATTGTGACAAGTCAAGAAAAATTTGGTTGAGCACAAAAAAATTAAAACATGCAGCCAAAAGATAATTTACAGGGTATTTTAAACAAAAATTTTTGCTTTTCTAGCATATGCTTTTGCATAAGTGTTTCTAGCTAATTTAATATTCCAAATACGGATTAAATGTTTTTATCATCTGAATATAAATTTTCATCTGTAAATATTTGAATAATATTAAAAATAAATCTTAAAAATTAAAAAAAAAAATTATACTCAAAAATAATTTTATTAAAAATGTCATGGAAAATTATTATAATAATATGATATAGGCCCATAAATCAAATCTTGTTTATCTAAAATAATATATTTATACAATTTTTCATGTCCCTTTTATGTTCTTTTAAATATACTCTTCGAAATAAAAAATATTGATCAAAATCAATTTACATTTCACTGAGAAAAAATCTCTTTAATTCAATAACATGATGATTTTTGTTTAATTATTTATTGATAATTTCTTTTAATGATATTATTATTGACAGAATACACACCTTAGGGGAGAAATTCGGTTTTTTGTCACAAGTAGCTTCAAAATCGATTATTAAAAAATATTTATATTTCTGTTGAATAATTCTTGATTGTTTTTGTTGAACTTGTCTTAAAACTTGTAAAATTGAATTTGACATTGATTATTTATATTTAAAAAAAAAATCACAATCCTTAAACCTTCAAAATTAAATCATCAGATATATACAGATATATATGGAATATATAAAAATAGAAAGTCAATGAGGGGAAAGAGATCTGGCAACGTCGCTCGCATGATTGACTTGAACCTTCTAGAATAAACAAAGTAGTTCTTTATGATTTTTCGTGATTATTTATAAAATTAATAATGCAAATTTTGTTATTATTATAAGATTATTTATTTGAGTCTCTTCTAAATTTATTTAATGATTTATTTTAATTAAATGCAATAGGAATTAGAAAATAACTAGCTGCGGAGCGATACATGGTGGTATTAGCGTCGTATTGCATCAGCTGCTTCACGGGCAAAGCAAAGCAAACAACATTCAGCCATCATTTCTAAACTGTCATCTTTTCAAACGTTTCGTGTACCTCTTGTGATTGAGTTCATGTATTAGAGAAAACTTCCAAAAAAGGATCCCAGGAGGTGAGTTGTTTAATTTTTTTTTATTTTTCCATATCCAATCATTTCATTTATAATCAAAAAGTAATTAAATCCAACTTTGACTTTTATTATCATTCTATTGTTATATTAAGTCAAAATCCCAATTGTCACTTTGACTTCTTCCCTTCTCCCTCCCTCTATTAAAAAAAATTATTTCGTTTTGAATTTTTAATATAAAATTAAAATAATGATTTATTTATTTTTTAAAATTATATAATTAACCCAAGGATGACGGCAAAAAATTTTAAGGGGGGATAAATTAATCTTTGTCTCAATTTTTTCACTTTTTTCATAATATAAATTTTTTTCAACCTTGAATTCTTCATTTATTTTTAAACTATCCTTTGACCTCTCATTAATATATATAAATAATCATCTAAAATAAATTTCCTTCAATCTAAAATTGATCTATTTTCGGCATCGGAGGGTATATAGACCTAAATGATAGCGGTTATCCGATAATATATTTAAATTAATTGATATTTATATAATAAATTTTATCGGTTTAATCGAAATCAAACATATATCCTCTGGCTTAGGAAACAAAAAATTGATTATGATTAAAAACAAATTTTTTATTGCGTATTATTATTAGTATTCAAAATAATACCATATTATGACTCATCCTATTTCTTAATATCCGATTGTTAGAAGTTTTTTTGGAAATCATTTTTTTTTATAAATTAAAATATAAAAAAATTGTTGGAAAAATCAAATTTATTTTAATGATGAAAAAATTATAAATAAAAAATATTTCATTTATTTAATCATTTAAAAGCATAAGAAAAGGGGAAGGTACCAAAGGTTTCCCCCCCCCCCCCCTTTGATCATATTTTTCAATTTCCAAATAAAATTTTATAGCTAAGAAATTTTATTAGTTTTAGAAAAAACCTTTCATTTATATATTTAATTTATATTTTTAATTAAAAGAGCTAACTATTTTTAATCAATAATTTATAAATAAAGCCTATATGACTTTATTCACCCTTTTCAAATTTCGAATTTCTTCGTTCCTGTTTTCTCAATTCTTTCATGAACGTTCTAGAAAAATCCTTGTGAATCCATGTTGAATGACATTAGCATGATAGAAAGACAGGTCAAGACCTGTCCGTGTAACTCAAGGCAAGATGCTTTAGTCGAGTGTCGATCCATTTTGAAAAAACCTTTATAACCGTTAAGATCAAGACAATATTCATTTTGAAAAAAAGTTTGTATAACCGTTAAGAGATCATTTATATTAGAACCCCGCTTGACCCCTGGAGCGCATCAACCAACCGTCATTTTCACCTGGTGGAGTGAGTACTTTTTTTTTATCTTTTATAACTAACGAACTTTGATTCAAATCCAAAATTTTTATACTGACCTTTGCAACAGAATTTTAAAACACTTCATTTTTAAATTTACTAATAAATTAATTCCAAATTTACGTTTTCTATATAAAATTACAATTGAATTACCGTTTATCAATTTTTCAAAATTTTTTATTTTATTTGTATAAATTTGGTAAAATAAAATTCGTTTGAAACATAGAACAATAAAAATTTAACCGAGTATACTATATTCATTCCAACAGTAGGTCTCCTCAATGCATAAAATTAGTGAATTTTAAATTAAAATTCATTTTTTTTTTGTCTTATTGGCATCTTGTATCTTCG